>AWOL01S0165969.1:5973-38198 GCA_000715115.1 Nicotiana otophora | reverse complement strand
TCACAGTTACAGAGTGGTACGCTCGAGCCGAGTATGGTACCGGGTGCCGGCCACGTCCCTTCACGTTTGGGGCGTGACACTCGTTTTCATATTTTCTATATTATATTTAAAGTTAATTTAGTTTATGAGAAATTCAAATGTTGGTATTGTTTTATTAAATTCTTATAATCGATTTAGTAGTAATATTTTGGGAAATAGGCTTGCCTTATAACACGATAGGCACCATCACGACCATGGTTAGATTTTGGGTCGTGACAAGTTGGTATCAGAGCCTAGGTTACATAGGTCTCACGAGTAATGAGCGCGTTTATTAGAGTCTTGCGGATAAGTACGGAGACGTTTGTACTTATCTTCGAGAGGCTGCAGAACCTTTATGAAAATTTCTCTTTCTTGTATTCTATCATGCGGAATTGATTCAGCTTGCAACATAACTCCTTGAATTCCTTCCACGTATTCGTATGCGCACATGAGCGCTTGGCATCGGGTGTGCATCTCCGGCTTATGATTCTACGAACAAAGTTGAGATGTGTATTATGTGCTTGTGATGGCGGGCCAGTCTGGAGGACTTGAGGCCATGGTTAGACCGCATCTTAGGCTCGGTAGCTTCAGTTGTAACCTATACATTTGGACTCATATGTTCGATAATGTCCCTACGAGAGGAATGACTTTGTGGTGAGTATGACANGGTAGTGGGCCAGTCTGGAGGACTTGAGGCCATGGTTAGACCGCATCTTAGGCTCGGTAGCTTCAGTTGTAACCTATACATTTGGACTCATATGTTCGATAATGTCCCTACGAGAGGAATGACTTTGTGGTGAGTATGACATAACTGCGGAAGGTGTTAAGACGATGTGAATGTGACGAAAAGTGTTTTCTTGAAATGTAAAGGAAGGCCATTGGGTTCTTGATTTTTCGTTTTGATGTGATGTACGGTCTCGAGTGTGAATGTTTTGAAGGATCTTTCACGTTATTAAATTTTTGAGGCAAATTAAATTCTCATGCCTGTCAATGAGTTTGGACTCAAGAAGAGTAAGTGGTTGTGTAGTAATGGTGGCTGCGAATGGGTATTTTGATGTTGATGGATCGAGAAAGATAATCTTGGAAGAGACTTAGAGTCGGTAACATTCTATTGATTCTGGTACGACAGAGATGAATTTCGAGTTGATGCAGCAATTAGGCAGCAAAGTATGAGGGAAGACATGACGGGAAGCGTTTCGCGGTGGTTGTAGTACTAGCAGGTCAAGTAGGAGAAGTAGAGGTTGAGAAGTTTCCTAAAGGAGATGATTTAACCGAAGTAAGAATGGCTTTTGGAACAACTCTGGGCACGTTCAAGGATGAACGTTTGTTTAATAGGGGGAGGATGTAACGACCCAGTCAGTCATTTTGAGAGTTATAGCCCCGTTTCCCCAATTTCTACTTATTTGTGTGTTGTTCAGCTTTGTTTAGTTATTTTAAATTGGTAGTTTGGATTCGGAGTAGTTTTGGAGTGAAATGAGGCACTTAGACTCTTAGTTAGAAAGTTAAGTTAGAAAAGTCAACCGGAAGTTCACTTATGAGTAAACGAATTTGGATGTGGATTTTTATGATTAGATTAGCTGCGTTGGGTGATTTTAGGCTTAGGTGTGTCCGGAATGTAATTTGGAGGTCCGTGGTAGAATTAGGCTTGAATTGGAGAAAGTTAGAAATTTGGCGATTTTGGTCGGAAGTGGAACATTAGGTATCGGGGTCGAAGGTGTGAGGAACATTCCGCATCTGCTATGCTCGCAGATGCAAAGATTGAGGTGCAGGTGCGAGAAGAGCTGGACTTGACAGTCTCCGTAGGTGCGGAGAATTTGTGTTCATCAACGGCTCAGTAGAAGCGAATTTTGACGTGCAGAAGCGAGAGGAAGCGTAGGTGCGGTTTGGACGTGCGCACCTGCGGTCGCGCAGATGCGGCTAATTTTGTCGCATGTGCGGTCACGCCTGGGCAGAAAAGAGAAATTCGAGGGTTTGGTTTCATTCTTCGTTTTTGGACTTGAGAGCTCGGAATTTAGCGATTGTTCGAGGGATTTTTAGAGGAAGCTTTGGGGTAATGATTCCTAACTCGTTTTTGGTTGTATTCCATTAATCTATAGTTGTTTTCTCCATTTAGTCCGGAGTTTGGGGTTGAAATTGGGAAAACTTTGAAGAACTTCTTCAATAAAGATTTCCCGTTTTGAAAGGAGATTTGTGGTCGGATTTGAGTAATTCTTATATGGTTGGACTCGTGAGTGAATGGGTGTTCATATTTTGTGATTCTTACCCGATTCTGAGACGTGGGCCCGGGTCGACTTTATAGGGCGAATTTCAGAATTTTTATTAAAATATTGATTTCATTGATTAGATAAGTCAATTATTGTTATATTCATGTTATGCAATTGTGTTTGTCTAGATTTGGGCCATTCGGAGCTGGATAGTCGTGGAAAGGCATTGTGATCGACTGTTTGAGCTTGGTTCGAGGTAAGTATCTTGCCTAACTTTGTGTGGAGGACTTCCCCTTAGGATTCGAGTCTTCTGTGTTGATTGAAGTCCGTGTACACGAGGTGACGAGTGCGTGCACGAATTTATTTGTGGAAAAGTTGGCCTTTTAGAGTTCTTAGGTCCTTGTATTCATTGAATATGCAGTTGTTCTTGTTATGATTATATATCTTAATTACTAGATTCACATCTACCTGCTTAATTAGAATAAATTGCTTCATGATCCACTATTATCGTTACTTGATTCATATATGCCTTAATTAAAACAGTTATCTCTTTTATAGCCATGCTATCTTTTCATAACTGCTTATCTTTATTTGGAATTTATATTATTTCATCCTATAATTGTTCAGTCTTAATTGAGGTTATGATTATTTTTCCGCTGTTATCCTTAATTGAATTGTTGAATATCTTTCGTAATTTACTAAACCTTAAAAGAAGTTTAGATATCCTATATGTTAGTCGACTTGTTTTATTTGGCATTATTGGATTCATCTTAGCTTCCTTGTTGTTGAAGTGTATATTGTGGGATTCGTTGCTACACCTTAGTTTTCCCTTTGTTGAGATGTTCGCTTTACGCCTAGCATTTCAGACTGTGGTTATTCCTTATGATTTGATACCACATTTTCCTGTGATTTAAAAGTTCTTGAGTTGATTTACTTATCGTACTTTGTATTATTGCCATTGTTGTTGTTGTATTTGTTGTGGTGATGCACGAGGTTTCTACCGTGCGGTTGTTATTATTGTGATGCATGAGATTTTTGCCGTGCGGTTGTTGTTATGGGGTTGCACGAGGTTTCTACCGTGCTATTGTTACTATTGATATTTGCACATGCGGTGTGACAAGGTGGGATATATATATGTGTGGGTTGCGCATATGGCGAGACAAGGTGGGAACATTATTATGCACGTGTGGCGATACAAGGTTTTTGATGAATGGTGGCCTGGGGTCATTCTTGTTGTTGATATTTGTGAAGTGGTATACATACCTGTGTGAGTTTTATCTTGTGAAAGCTGTGAGAAAATATTCTACATGTTGTCCGTTCTTATTTTCCTTATGCTTATTTGTTGATATGGACTATGGTAGGACACTTGCACAAGCATACACGTAGTTAAGCACTCTTATCGGATAAGAGGTGTTCTTGATATTGTTGAGCATAGATGCTCACCCTTGTTTACTTGCCTTATATGTAAGAATGGCTCTATTGGCACGTGCGTCGTCAGTGCGGTTATGAGATGTTATAAGGGCACAGGATGCTAAGTGTTAGAGTTCAGTTATTGAGACCCGTGAGTTGTGATTTGTCCGAGGTTCGGTACCTCGTGGAGTTGTTGACTAAAACTTGATGTAAAAGCGGTTGTAGTTGCTGAGTTATTACTTGTCCTTGCTGCATTTTTTATATCGGATTTAGGCTGTGTTCCATTCACCTTTCTGTGTCATTTTCATGATATTCCGCTGATACTTGTTGTTGCCTTCCTTATTGCCATCACTGTAGTGTGAGCCATATTGCATAGTCTTTATGTGACATCATACTTCTGTTGTTCAAGTACTTATATCCGTTCAGTTTATTAGACCAGTGGGTGTCTTGACTGTTCCTCGTCATTACTCCACCGAGGTTAGTCTTGATACTTATTGGGCACCGCTGTGGTGTGTTCATGATACTCTTCTGCACATTTTTGTGCAGATCCAAGTACTTGTTCATTAGCTATCTCTATGGACTGTTGCTGTGGAGGCTCAAGGTAAACCTGTTGTTGCTATCGCATGCTTCGGAGTCACCTTTAACTTTTCATTTTGCACTGTTTATTCTTATTTCTGGATAGCTGTATTTAGAAGTTTTCTAACAAACACTCTGTAGAGCTTATGACTTGTACTATCGGTTTTGGAAATTTTAAGAGATTCTATTTAAATAATGTTGTTTTAATTATTGTTAGGCTTACCTAGTCCCTAAGACTAGGTGCTATCACGATACCCAGACGGAGGGAAAATTGGGTCGTGACAGTACATGAGCATCTAAATAGCCAGTCTGATAAAAATAGTGTCTAGAAAGATAGTACTGAAAGTGCAAAAAGACTGAGGAAGGGAAATCAAGGCACGCAAGCGCCCTGCAGCTACCTCGATAGTCCCTGAACTCTGATGCCTCAATCAGTAGCTGCCGCCGTGACCAAAAACACCTTGATCTGCGCACAAGGTGTAGTGAGTAACGTGAGTACATCCAACTCAGTAAGTAACAAGTCCAAACTTTGGACTGAAAGGTAGTGACGAACTCAACCGGTACAAAAATAATGGAATATAGTTGTGTAGAAACGTAGATATGCTCTTAATTGAAATAAGAAACTCAAAACAGTAAAGTAAAGCAGATCCGGACAGTGTAATGAATATAATCTCTACATGCCAATGCACAAACTGTAAGGGATGCACAATGCTGTTAGTCTCAAGTGCTCACACTCTCGATATCTCAACCACTCGGTACTGTAAATGGCCCACACGGCCCAGGGAAGATCCATACCGGAATATATACAACGTTGACCATAGGTCTCCCAGTACCAAGGAAAAGGCCAATCGGCCATGTGGAGAAGATCCATTTCCAGGTATCAAGTACTTCAGACAAGATCCATGTCCAGGGAAAATCCATCCCTCAATAATATCAATTGCGCTCACTGGGGTGTGTGTTACATACTACTGAGGGGCTCCTACAGCCCAAGAGCTATCATAAAATCAATATATCTACTGCGCCATGCATCCCGATCCCATATCTGTCACTCACAATCGGCTCTCGGCCTCACTCAGTCATCAACATATCCAGTCTCACTCATGGGCCCAAAATATCATGAAACTAGCCCGAAACAGTAATATGAGGATTCGATATATAGCAATTGAGACTAGTATATGACATGAAATACATGTATATTATTGAGTACACAATATCAGTAAAAACAGTAAAGTGACAGCAAGAAACGACCACTTGGGGTCTCAACAGTACTGGCAATAAGCCTAAACATGATATCTAACATGATTGACAGCTCAATTACTTTATCACATGCTATAAACAGGGGTATTAGCAAGGTATTATCACTATGCAGTGCCATGGAGTCACTCATGCCACAATTCTCACGGTGCACGCCCGCACGCCCGTCACTTGGCATGTGAGTCACCTTAATACCAATCATATAATACATATTTCGGGGTTTCAAACCCTGGGAACCAAGTTTGAAAGCGTTACTTACCTCAACTGCGCAAAAATCCTACTCTGAAATGCCTTTGCCTCTCAAATCGGTCTCCAAATGCCCCGAATCTAGCCATAGGCAAAACGAGGTGATCAATGTATGCTAAAGGAATTAATTCCTCAAAGAAAACATGTATCCGGGCCCACGTCTCAACATCTGACAAAAGTTACAAAACGCGAAAGCACATTCACTCACGAGCCTAACCATACCAAAATTATTCAAACCCGATAATAAAATCCCATTCAAAACCTCAAAATTCTAACTCAAGAGTTCTTCCTCTTTTTCCCCAATTTCTCACCCCAAATCACAAATTAGATGAAACATATTAAAGATGAAATCATGGGATTTAACCAAAACTAAGTAGGAATCACTTATCCCAATCAACTCCACAAAAATCCCTTCAAGAATTGCCCAATTCCTTGTTCTCTAGCTCACAATATGAAAAAATGTGTTCAAACCCTTGTTTTGACATTAATACTGTCTGCCCAGATTTCCTTCTTCGCGAACGTGACCGTCCTCTCGCGTTCGTGCAGGCCTACTTAGACTGCCTCCCAGTTTACTCTTCGCGAACGAGATCAACACTTCGCGAACATGAAGCTTTACAAGCTCAACTCATTGTGAATGTGGCCCATACCTCGTTAACGTGGCCCATACCTCGTGAATGCGTAGACCAAGGACCTGGGGTCCGCAGTTGCCTCACTTCTCTTCACGAACGCGACACCGCTCACGCATTCGCGATGCACACACACACCACACCTTTGCATTCACGTCCTCTTCTTCGCGAACGCGAAGAACAAAATATTGCCAACTCACATTAACCCTTCGCTAACGCGAGGCTCCTCTCGCGAACGCGTAAGAGGAAACCAGAAAATATACATCAACAAATATCAACCATCAACCAAAGTCCAAAAATAATCCGTTAACCACCCGAAACTCACCCGAGGCCCCCGGGACCTCAACCAAACATACCATCAAGTCCCAAAACACTATACGAACTTTGTTGAATCCTCAAACCACCTCAAATAACATCGAAAACACTAAGCACTTTCCAATCCAAACATAATGAACTTCGAAATTTCCAAATTCTACAACGATGCTGAATCATACCAAACCACGTCTGATTGACCTCAAATTTTGCACACAAGGTATATTCAACATTACGAACCTACTCCAACTTCCTAAATTGGAATCCGAACCCAATATCAAAAAGTCAACCCCCCGGCCAAACTTCCCAAAAATGCAACTTTCGCCATTTCAAGCCTTAATTAGCTACAGACCTCACATTCACAGTCCGGACACGCTTCTAAGTCCAAAATCACCCAACTGAGCTAACGTAACCGACGGAACTCCATTCCGAAGTCATTTTCATACAATTCCGACTACGGTCAAAATCCTAAGATTTAAGCTTCTATTTTAGGAACTAAGTGTCCCAAATCACTTTGAAACCAAAAAAAGACTCCTGGCAAGTCACATAAGCAGAAATACAAACGGGGAAAATAGTAAATAGGGGATCGGGGCTAATACATTCAAAACGACCGGCCGGGTTGTTACATCCTCCCCCTCTTAAAATAATTGTTCGTCCTCGAACGAGCATAGAGACATACCTGAAGTGGTGAAAAGATGAGGATAACGGCTACGCATATAATGCTCGGTCTCCCAAGTCGCCTCCTCGACCGGCTGACCCCTCCACTGAACCCTCACAGAAGCAATATTCTTCGACCTCAGCTTTCGAACCTGCCTATCTAAGATCGCCACCGGCTCCTCAACATAGATAAATCCTTGTCCAACTGGACTGAGCTAAAATCCAATACGTGAGATGGATCGTCGTGATACTTCTGGAGCATAGAAACATGGAATACTGGATGAACTCCTGCTAGACTGGGAGGCAAGGCAAGCTAATAAGAAACCTCCCCAACACGTCGAAATACCTCAAATGGACCGATAAACCTCGGGCTCAGCCTGCCCTTCTTTCCGAACCTCATAACACCCTTCATGGGTGAAACCCAGAGCAAGACCCGCTCTCCAACCATGAATGCAACATCGCAAACCTTTTGATCTACATAACACTTCTGTCTGGATTGGGCTGTGCGTAGTCTATCCTGAATCACCCAAACCTTCTCCAGAGCATCCTGAACCAAGTCTGTACCCAACAATCTAGCCTCGCCCGGCTTGAACCAACCCACTGGAGACCTACACCGCCTACCATACAAAGCCTTATACGATGCTATCTGGATGCTCGACTGGTAACTGTTGTTGTAAGAAAACTCCGCTAGAGGCAAGAACTGATCCCACGAACCACCAAACTCCATCACACACGCACGAAGCATATCCTCAAATATCTGAATAGTGCGCTTGGACTGTCCGTCCATCTGAGGGTGAAAGGTTGTGCTCAACTCCACTCGAGTACCCAACTCATGATGTACAGCCCTCCTGAACCATAATGTAAACTGCGTACCCCGGTCATAAATGATAGATACCAGTACTCCATAAAGCCTGACGATCTCGCGGATATACACTCGAGTCAGCTGCTCGGAAGAATAGGTAGTTATCACAAGAATGAAATGAGCTGACTTGGTTAGCCGGTCTACAATCACCCAAATTGCATCAAATTCTGCTGAGTCCGTGGAAGCCCAACAACGAAATCCATAGTGATCCGCTCCTATTTACACTCCGGAATCTCTAACTTCTGAAGCAACCCACCTGGTCACAGATGCTCATACTTCACCTGATGGCAATTTAGGCACTAAGCTACAGACTCCACTATGTTCTTCTTCATTCCCCTCCACCAGTAATGCTGTCTCAAGTCCTGATACATCTTTGCAGCACCCGGATGAATAGAATACCACAAACTGTGAGCGTCCTAGAGAATCAACTCATGCAAACCATCGACATTGGGCACACATAGCCTACCCTGCATCCTCAATGCACCATCATTCCCAATAGTGACTCCTTAGCATTACCGTGTTGGACCGTTTCCTTAAGGACAAGCATGTGAGGATCATCATACTAACGCTCCCTGATACGATCATAAAGAGAATACCGAGAGACCACACAAGCCAATACTCGACTCAGCTCAGAAACATCCAATCTAACAAACTGGCTAGCTAAGGTTTGAACATCCAATGATAATGGCCTCTCTACTACTGGAAGATATACTAAGCTCCCCAAACTCTCCGCCCGACGACTCAAGGCATCGACCACCACATTGGCCTTCCGGGGATGGTGCAAAATGGTGATATCATATTCCTTAAGAAGCTCCAACCACCTCTGCTGACGCAAATTAATACCCTTTTTCTTGTACAGATGGTGCAAACTCTGATGATCAATGTAAATCTCATAATGGACCTCGTACAAATAGTGCCTCCAAATCTTCAAGGCGTGAACAATAGCTGCTAACTCAAGGTCGTGGACAGGATACTTCTTCTTATGGGGCTTCAACTGGCGCAAAGCATAAGCAATCACTTTACCTCCTGCATTAAAACACACTCAATGTCGATCTATGAGGCATCACAGTACACTGTGTAAGAAACAGAAGTTGATGGTAGAACTAGAACTGGAGCTGTGGTCAAAGAAGTCTCGAGCTTCTAAAAGCTCTCCTCGCACTCCTCCGACCACCTGAAAGGAGCACCATTTTGGGTCAATTTTGTCAAGGGCGATGTAATAGATGAGAAACCTTCCATAAAATGACGGTAATAGCGTGCCAATCCAAGATATCTTTGAATCTCCGTGACTGAGGACAGTCTGGGCCAACTCTACACCACCTCTATCTTCTTCGGATCCACCTGAATACCCTCACTGGACACCACGTTCCCCAAGAATGCCACCAAATTGAGCCAAAACTCACACTTGGAGAACATTGCATAAAGCTTGTCCTCCCTCAATCACTGTAACACAATCCTCAGATGTTGAGCATGCTCCTCCTGGCTACGAGAGTACACCGGAATGTCATCAATGAATACAATAACGAACGAGTCTAGATAAGGCTGCAATACACTGTTCAACAAATGCATGAACGTTTTTGGGGCATTGGTCAGCCCAAAAGACATCACAAGTAACTCATAATGCCCATATCGGGTCCTGAAAGGTGTCTTAAGAATATCCGAATCCCGAATCTTCAGTTGATGATACCCTGACCTCAAATCAATCTTGGAGAACACCCTCGCTCCCTGAATCTGGTCAAATAGATCATCAATACATGGCAAAGGGTATACGTGGCAAAGGGTACTTGTTCTTGACTGTGACCTTGTTCAACTGTTTGTAATCAATGCATATCCTCATAGTACTATCCTTCTTATTTACAAATAGAACCGGTGCACCCCAAGGTGACACGGTAGGTCGAATAAACCCCTTGCCAAGGAGTTACTAAAGTTGTTCCTTCAACTCCTTCAACTCTGTCGGTGGAATAGAAATGGGCTGAGTGCCCGGCACCAAATCAATACCAAGTCAATATCCCTGTCAGGCGGAATGCCCCGCGGGTCTGCAAGAAAGACATTCGGAAAATCACACACCACAGGAACAAAATCAATAGAAGGGGACTCTGCACTAACATCCCTCACAAAGGCCAGATCAGATAAACAACCTTTCTCAACCATCCGCTGAGCTTTCAAGTATGAAATCACTCTACTGGGAACATAGTCTGTAGAGCCGCTGTACTCAACCCTCGGCAACCCCGGCATCTCCAACATCATGGTCTTAGTGTGATAATCTAGAATAGCATGACATGGAGACAACCAATCCATACCCAAAATCATGTCAACATCGACCATACTAAGCAACAAGAGATCTACTCTGGTCTCCAGACTCCCAATAGTCACCACATATGACCGATATACATGGTCCAAAATGATAGTATCGCCCACTAGAGTGGATACATGAACAGATGAAACTAGAGACTCACGGGGCATCCAGAAAATTAGCAAAATATGAGGACACATATGAATAAGTGGAACCAAGGTCAAATAATACAGAGTCATCTCTGTGGCAAACTGAGACAATACCTGTAATCATAACATCTAAAGAAGTGGCATCTAGTCTGGCAGGGAGAGAATAAAAACGGTCCTGGCTGCCCCCTGATCGGCCTCCCCCTCTCGGGAGACCCCTAGCTGTCTGAGCTCCACCCCTACATGGTTGGGCGGGTGGTGAAGAAACTGGTGCTGAAGTCGCAGGATGACTCCTCTACTGAGATGAACCTCCTGAAAAGTAGGGACAATACTTCTTGATATCACACAAATCTCTCCCTGTGAATGGCGGTGGGGACTGAAGGGAAGCTCGAGCACCGGAATAACTTCCAGAAGGTCCTGATGCAGGTGAACCTTGGGCTGATGGTGCATGAGACGAACTCTGAGCTGGTAGTGCATCGAATGATGACTGGCCCTGCTGATGACTGTGTGACCCATGGCTAGATGATACACCACGGTGAGCTGGGTGAGCCGTCTAAGCATGTCTGAATGGACGACCCCTACCGAGCTGGAACTGACCCCCAGAAAGAACACCGCCAAATCCACCTTGACCGCGAGGCCTCTTGGCCTCCCTCTCAACCCGCTCCTGGCTGCGAACCATCTTAATCCGATGAGATATGTTGACAACCTCATCAAAACTAGAACCATACACTCTCTCTCTCTGGTCATAAGCAACCGCAGTTGAAAAGTGCGGCCATCTATGAACCTCTCGATCCTCTCCCTATCTGTGGGAACCAACCAGATAGCATGTCGGGCCAACTCCGAGAACCTCATCTCATACTGCGTCACAGACATATCACCCTAACGAAGCTGCTCAAACTTCCTGCGCAGCTCCTCTCTATAGGACTAAGGCACAAACTTCTCCAAACAAGAATGGAGAACTACTACCAGGTAAGACGTATTGCGCCGACCGGCCTACGCCTCTCGTAAGCCTCCCACCAACTGAATGCAGCCCTAGAGAACTAAAAAGTAGTGAATGAGACCCCACTGGTCTCCAGAATACATGCTGTATGGAGTATCCTCTAACACCTGTACAAGAAGCCCTGTGCATCCTCTCCCTCTGTAACACTGAACGATGGAGGCTGGAGTCTCCTAAACCTCTCCAATCTACGCTGCTCATCCTCAAGCGTAGCAGGAACCACATAGTCCTGAGCAGCTACAACCGGTTGGGCTGGTGGTGCCCCCAGTGTTTGGAGTCCCTGTACTACCTGCTCAGGTGTCTGAGCGGTGGGAGTCTGAGTGCCTCCCGTGGCCTGAGAAATAGCTGTTATTGTCAAAACACAGACCGCCTGTGCAAGGCCTGTGCACATGGTCAGAATGTGAGCCAGGGCCTCCTGAAGGCCAGGAATCATGATGGGCATAGGTGGTGCCTGTGCTGGTGCATCAACAATTGGAATCTGGTCATGATCTGGGGCAACTGGTGGATGTGCAGGTACTGCCCCAGCTGTTGTGCGGGCTGCACCTCTGCCGCTACCGCGGCCTCTACCGCGATTTCGACCTCTCACGGCCATGGCTGGTGGTACTGGTGGTTGTCCATCCTGCCTAGTGGTACGAGTCCTCACCATTTGTGAGAGAATGAAACAACAGATGTTCGGTTACTAGAATCAACAGATTCGCACTACAAGAATTCAAGAACATGGAGTTTTCTAAGGGTTCTGCAGCCTCTCGAAGATAAGTACAGACATCTCCGTACCGATCCGCAAGACTCTACTAAATCTTCTCATGACTCGTGAGCCTATGTAACCTAGGCTCTGATACCAACTTGTCACGACCCAAAAACGACCGTCGTGATGGCGCCTATTGTGGAACTAGGCATGCCTCAACTCAACATTTCCAACACAGTAAAACACTTTTTAGAAATAACAGCAGAACAATTTAACATTAAAAGAAAAACCCCTTTCAAATAGAATTTAACCAAAACACGGTACAATTCATCCTAAAATCGGGGTGTCACTAAGTACATGAACGTCTAAATGGCCAGTCTGATAAAAATATTTTCTAGAAAGATAATACAAAAGGTGCAGAAAAACTAAGAAAGGGAAATCAAGGCCCGCGAGCGCCCTTCAACTACCTCGATAGTCCCTAAACTCTGATGCCTCAATTAGCAGCCGCCGCCGTGACCAAAAACACATGGATCTTCACACAAAGTGCAGGGAGCAACGTGCGTACATCCAACTCAGTAAGTAAGAGGTCCAAAGTTTGGACTAACAGGTAGTGACGAACTCAACCGGTACAAATAAATGGAATATAACTTTGCAGAAACATAGACGTGCTCTTAAGTCAAATAAGCAACTCAAAACAGTAAAGTAAAGAAGTTCCGGACTATGTAATGTATATAATCTCTACATGCCAATGCACAAACTGTAAGGGATGCCCAATGCTGTCAGTATCAAGTGCTCACACTCTCGATATCGCAACCACTCGGTATTGTATATGGCCCACACGGCCCATGGAAGATCTATCCCGGAATATATACAACGCTGACCATAGGTAGCCCAGTACTGAGGTAAAGGCCAATCGGCCCTGTGGAGAAGATCCATCTTCAGGTATCAAGTACTTTGGACAAGATCCATGTCCAGGAAAAATCAATCCTTCAATAATATCAACCGCGCTCACTGTCATGTGCGTCACCTCAATACCAATCATATAATACATATTTCGGAGTTTCGAACCCTTAGAACCAAGTTTGAAAGCGTTACTTACCTCAACTGCGCCAAAATCTTACTCCGAAATGCCCTTGCCTCTCAAATCGGTCTCTAAATTCCCCCAATCTAGCCACAAGAAATACGAGGTTATCAATGTAGGCTAAAGGAATATATTCCCCAAATAAAACATGAAATTCTACCAAAAATCCAAAATCGTTCCGAACCCAGCCCTCGCACCCATGTCTCAAAATCCGACAAAGGTCACAAAACCCGAAAGCCCATTCACTCACGAGCCTAACCATACCAAAATTACTCAAATCCGATAACAAAATCCCATTCAAAACCTCAAAATTCTAACTCAAGAGATCTTCCTCTTTTTCCCCAATTTCTCACCCCAAATCACAAATTAGATGAAACTATTAAAGATGAAATCATGGGATTTAACCAAAACCAAGTAGGAATCATTTATCCCAATCAACTCCACAAAATCCCTTTACGAATCGCCCAATTCCGTGTTCTCTAGCTCAAAATATGAAAAATGGGTCCAAACCCTCATTTTCAAATTAATACTGTCTGCCCAGATTTCCTTTTTCGCGAATGCGACCGTCCTCTCGTGTTTGCGTAGGCCAACTCACACTGCCTCCCACTTTACTCTCCGCGAACACGATCAATGCTTCGCGAACGTGAAGCTTTACAAGGTCAACTTATCGTTAACGCGGCCCATATCTCGTGAACGTGTAGACCAAGGACCTGGGGTTCCCAACTGCCTCACTTCTGTTCGTGAACGCGCCACCACTCACGCGTTCGCGATGCACACGCAGACCACACCTTCACGTTCGCGTCCTCTTCTTAGCGAACGCGAAGAACAAAATCTTCCTAGCTCACATTAACCCTTCGCTAACCCGAGGCTCCTCTCGCGAACTCATAAGTGGAAACCAGAAAATATACACTAGTAGATATCAACCATCAACCAAAGTCCTAAAATGATCCGTTAACCACCCAAAACTCACCGAAGGCCCCTGGGACCTCAACCAAGCATACCATCAAGTCCCAAAACACTATACGAACTTAGTCAAATCCTCAAACCACCTCAAATAACATCAAAAACATGAATCATTTTCCAATCCAAACTTAATGAACTTAGAAATTTTCAATTCTACAACGATGCTGAATCATACCAAATCACGTCCGATTGACCTCAAATTTTGTACACAAGTCATATTCAACATTACGGACCTACACCAACTTCCGGAATCGGAATTTGACCCTGATATCAAAAAGTCATCCCCCAGCTAAATTCCCCAAAAATTCGACTTTCGCCATTTCAAGACTAAATTAGCTACAGACCTCAAATTCACAGTCCGAACATGCTCCTAAGTCCAAAATCACCCAACAAAGCTAACGGAACCGACAAAACTTGATTCTGGAGTCCTCTTTATACAATTCTGACTACAGTCAAAAACCTAAGACTTAAGCTTCTATTTTAGGGACTAAGTGTCCCATATCACTCCGAAACCAAAAACAAGACCTCCCGGCAAGTCACATAAGCAGAAACAGATACAAAAAAATAGTAAATAGGGGATCAAGGCTAATACACTCAAAACGACCGGCCGGGTCATTACATTTAATCAAATTACCAAAATTAATATAGGCACTTCCTTGACTTGTTTGAACTTTTTTGGGATTCCATTTAATATTTTAGTATAAAGAGATAGTAGTTTTTATTGTCACGGGTTAACTAACTAACATAAATTAATCAAAATTAAACTATCCAACAAAATGCACACCCTTGTGGTTTTTATACGGCGAGTGATAGATTTACATCAAAGGCGGTAATGCACCATGACTTTTAAATCGTGGGTCCATCTCTGTGTGTGTCGCCCTTTTGATGTCAAGGCTTCAGCCTTGTCTTGCTGACAGATATACATGTGGCACTTTTTATTGATTCTTGCTTGTGTTTCAAAGTTATGAGTCTCTATTAGTATACATTTTTACTTTGAATATCAAAATTTAAAATATGCATGTATAGTAAGTTTTAGTTTTAATTATTCATCCTCGTGTCAGATGATAGCTAGATTTAGAATATGAAAACTCGTTGAGGAAAATTATAAATTAATGACATGTTATTATTTATATTAGTGGTATTATTTAATTTTTAAGCTCTGCTCCAAGTTGTCATATTTATTACTCCCTCCGTTCCAATGTATGTGAAACTGTTTGACTGGGCACATAGTTTAATAAAAAATGAAGACTTTTAAAATTTGTCGTCCTAAACAAGTCAAAATGGGTACAAAATATTTGTGTGGTCATAAAAGCTTCTCATTAAGGGTAGAATTGGATGTTTAAGCTAAATTATTTTCAAATTTAGAAATGGGTCATTCTTTTTGGAACAGACCAAAAAGGAAATTGGTTCACATAAACTAGAATAGAGGGAGTAAAGTATTTCATTTGATTGGTTTGTCTATATAAACAGAAAAGACGAATAACCTAAATCGAAAAGGTTCAAAATATGGTTAAACCAAACCTAAAATAGTTAGTACCCGGAACCTCCAAATTCTAGATCCGTCTCTGATTGTACTAGTAGTTGATTGTTCTTGTTGGTATGTACTAGGGATTGAGTGACAAAATAATTTTTCATTTACTACTTAATATATTGCTGAGCACCGTTTTAACCACTTCCTTAACCTATGGCCTCATCAATCTTTCATGATGTCATGCATGGGCTACTTTCCGATCTTGCCCCATGACTCCTTGGTTTTGCCCCACAGCACCCTAATAAACCTCTTTGCACCGAGTGTTAGGGAGGATGTTCCTGTGGTCTTGGTTGAACCAAGCAACAAGTGCGCATATGCCTATGTTTCCCTATCGATAGTCAGCGCTCGCGCCCAACAATAGGCGATGCTCAAACGTGCCCGTCAGTAGGCAACGGCAGCCCGTATCTTGTGCCTACAAGCAGATGCACCATAGCCAGCGCGCACGCTCATGTCCTGTGCACAATAATTCTAGTGACAAGGACGCCACCCTTACCATTGCCAGCCGCTGGACCAGCTTTTCCTTTGTATAAGCCTAGGTCTCTTTTCATGTAAATATAGACTAGTTTTACTTCTTCTATTTGCATTATCATTTTTTAGCTTATTCATGTCAATTCCTATAACTTAAGTTTTTCTTTTTATGACATATATAAGGAGGGTATAGTCGTTGAAGTTTTTTGCAAGAAATAAAATCTCTGCATTAGTGTCTCCTCCCCTCTTGGCACCGCGTTGGCTTTCTTTCAATCATTGTTCTCTGTTAATACAGGCAAGATTTCATTTAGTTCTCTCTGCAAATTGTGATCCTGACATTGGCTTTCTCGCACGACACTGACAGTCTAGTCTAGCATGAGGAGGGGTCCTTCTGTTGGCGAAAAGTAATCACACGGAAGTCAGTTGCATTGCCTTAAGTTGCCCTTCACAGGTATCTCAGGAATGCACCGCACAATAATACCCAAGTCAAACGTGTGATATGGATATTTAAAAAAAAATATTTTATGCGTACATTTTTTTAAAAAGAATATTCTAAAATTTAGCAGCGAAAGCGCATGCACACGAAAAGTGTGATACGTCAAGAACGTCTAATTTCTCCACAATACATAAGATATTTAAAGATGTGTTTTTCTATTCTAGGAGACACGGAAACTTCAGTATTTCTCTTTGAAAGTTTAGTTATGACAAAGACTGGACCGAATGAAAATTTCCTTATTGAAGGTTTTAGAGTTCTTTAAATTTGGTTTGGAGTATGTTTTGGTGTTATCGATGTCCGTTTGGTATTACGAGCCTGGGAATAGTTCTGTATAGTGATTTAAGACTTGCACGCAAAATTTAGAATCATTCCGAGTGGTTTAGGTATGATTCAGTGCATTTAGAGCTAAAATTGGAAACTTGAAATTCATAAATTGGTTCAATTGGTTATAGGGTATGATTCTTAGTTTCATTGTTATTTTATGCATTTCGAGAGTTCGAGCAGGTCCGTATTATGTTTATGGACTTATTGGTGCATTTGTACGGGGTCCTGAGTGGCCTGGGTGTGTTTCGGACCACCCAGAGCTGAGTTGGAAAAACCAAAATTTCCAGTTCTGGTTACCTTCTTCGCGAACACGGAAGGACCCTTGCGTTCGTGATGAAGGATTTTGTAAGATGAGTGATTGTTCTTCACGTTCGCGGGTAGGGAATCGCATTCGCAAAGCTTTGAGATCCTAGGCCTATGCGTTTGCGAAAGCCCTCTCGTGTTTGCATAGAGGGATTTTGGGCCTAGAGTCTAAGGTTAATTATTCTTCGCGTTCGCGAGGAGCTTATCGCATTCGCGATGCTTGGGCTGGCCTAGCCTTCGTAATCGTGAGGACCCTGTCGCTTTCGCAAAGAGGAACTTGAGTGTCTGGGCAGACTTTGCCTTCACGAAGAAGGGTGCAATTGTGCTGGGCAGAATGTTTTCAAACGGGACTCGGTCATTGATTATCCCATTTACTGCATATTTGGGCGATTTTGGAGCTTCTTGAGAGGGGTATTCACCTAGAAACTTGGAGGTCAGTAAATTCAACCTATTGTGAGATAAATACATAGATTATGGGTAGATTGTAACATATAAATTGTGAAAAATCATGGGTTTAGATGAAAAACCTAAGTTATAATAAAAATGAGATTTTAACCACGAAAATTGTTATGGAATGAGATGAAAATTGTATACTTGAATTCTTAAGGTTATGGGTAACGATTTCCTTTAAATATTTTCGGAATCCGGGCACGTGGGCCCGAGGTGAATTTTTGAAATCTTCCAAATTTGGGATGGGTAATTATTCTAATAGTTAACTTATGAAAGTTTGAGCATGTATTAATTAAATTATATAATGTTTGACTAGTTTCGGAGTTTTCGGCGCCGAATTGAGTCTTTGGGGCGAAATTGTAACCGGGAAGTGAGTTTTGAGATAAGGTAAGTCTCTTGTCTAACCTTGTTAGAGGGAATTTTCCCCGTAGGCAATTCAAATTAATGTTGCTTCTAATTGTGGGGGGCTACATACATACGAAGTGACGAGATTCCGTACGTAGCTACTAGTTATGCTTGTGTCCGGGTAGTTTTAGGGCCCAGATCATGAACTACTTGAAATGAGTGCACCTTACTTGTTAATTTAAAGTGCCTAAATTATATTAGACCTTGTTAAATAAAAGGGTGAAAGTTCGTTAATGGAAATTGTAATGCAATGTGTATTAGCCTTAATAATGATAAAGTCAAATGTTTATAAAGTATCCTATCTTAGATAGATGCATCTATGGTTCGTGTTGCTTGACCCTCGGCAATGTATACATTATTCTTGATCGGGTCGTATGACCTAGGCATAAATCTTGATTAATAATAATACTTGGAGCCTTGATATTATATGGTGGCTTGTAAGGTTATAGCTTGTAAGGAAAGTGACTTATTTGGAATTATAAAAATTGTGAAAGAGTCATTTGCTCCTGCTTGTTAATGAATTTCTGTATTATTTACATAACCCATGTTTATTTAAAATTTCTATCTTAATAATATTAGCCCTTAGTAAGTGTCGAATTCGACCCCTCATTACTACTTCTTCGAGGTTAGACTTGATACTTACTAGGTACATGTAGTTTATGTACTCACGCTACACTTCTGCACCGATCGTGCAGGATCTGAGGCAGGTGCATCAGGCGGTCCTACCGGCGTGCATCCTAGATATCCCGACGTTTAGTTGTGAGCTGCTTCCTGAGCCGTTCTGCAGCCCCTAGAGTCTCTCGTTTGTATTTATATTCTGTCTACTTTAAATTCAGACAGTGGTTAGATTTTTGTATAATCTACTAGATGCTCATACATTTATTACACCAGGTCTTGGCACACACCACTAGATTTGCGGTTTTAGAGTATTACAATGGTTATGATTGCACTCAGTTGGTTTCGTTTTATTTATTTAAACCTATTATTTCTTAAATCTTTTAATTAAGGAAAAATTCAATTACTCAGAAACTTATTAAAAGAGGAATAATCTGTCTAATTCACTAGTTGGCTTGCCTAGCGGTAACGTTGGGTGCCATCACGACCTATAGGGGAAATTAGGTCGCGACAACATGGTATCAAAGCACTTGGTTCACGTAGGTCTCACAAGTTATGAGTAGGCCTAATAGAGTCTTGCGGATCGGTGTGGAGACGTCTGTACTTATCTTCGAGAGGCTAGAGGGTGTTAGGAAACTACCTTTCTTCATTTTCTATCGTGCAGTTGATGTGGTACTAAGTATATTTCTCTTATTCTCTCATAGTTGGTGAGAACGCGCTCTTCGTATGTTCTAGACCAGGGAAGAGTTGCTCCCCTTGTTACTAGGGGCCGAGGTAGAGGCCGAGGGAGGGCTCCAGCCCGTGGTGGAGGACGAGGACGTCCCAGAGTTGCTCCCGCTATGCCACCAGCAAATTCAATAGAGGATCCCATTATTGAGGAGTAGGGCCAGGTGCCCGTAGCAGAGCCAACCCTGGTAGATTTCATTTTTGCACCGGGATTTTAGGAGTTCATGGGCCGTATGCTACGGTTCATGGATACTATAACTTAGGCTGGTTTATTTCCAACGGACCCAACAATATCTCACGCAGGGGAGGGGAGCACAGACCCCTACTACTCAGGCTCCAGGGCATGCAGCTACAGTATATCAAACCCCGGGTGCACTACCCGTGGGCGGAGCTCAGCCAGTTGCAGCAGTTATACCCGATCCCAAACTTGTTGCGGTCAGTGATCCGCATAAGCTATTAGACAAATGGACTCAGCTTCATCCTCTTGCTATCTAAGGGGAAAGACATGAGGACCCCCAGGATTTTATTGATCGGTGCAGGGATTGACTACACAACATGCGGATATTAGAGTCCCATGGGGTGGACTTTACCACCTTTCAGTTGGAGGGCAGGTCCCGTAGATGGTGGAAGTCATATCTTCTCGGCAAACCAGAAGGTTCTCCTCCCATGACTTGGGATCAGCTCACACTCCTCTTCTTGGACAAATATATTCTACCCTCTTAGAGGAAAGAGTTCCAGTTTTAGTTTGAGCAACTTCAGCAGGGCTAGATGTCCGTGACTGACTACGAGACGAGATTCTTTGAGTTGTCTTGCCATGCACTTATGATGCTTCCTACCGATGCAGAGAGAGTGCGGAGGATTGTCGCCGATTTGCACTCCGATATCTAGGCCACCATGGCTCGAGAGGTGGAGATAAGGACTTCTTACGGGCTAGTTGTGGAGGTAGCTCAGAGGATCGAGGGTGTTCGTCAGCTGAGCCCAGAGCAGGCAGCAAGGGCCAAGCGGTTCCGATATTCTAGAGAATTCAATAATGCCCCGACTGGGGGTAGGGGTCAGTCTGTGAGGTGGTCAGTCTAGCAGGCCCGCATATCTGCCATCGCTGCCTCCTTCGAGTGCTCTAGTGCAGTCTTATTTCAGTGCTATGCCAAAGAGTTCCTACCGCCCACCAGTTATCTAGGGTTCCTCCAGTGAGTATTCAGGCCATCAGGGTCAGACCTCAGGTCAGCAGTCCACCGTACTGAGAGGTTGTTTTGAGTGCGGGCATTTTAGTCATGTGCAGAGATTATGCCCCAGGCGTCAGGTCAAAACAGTGCAGCAGGTTCAGCAGTCTATGATTTCATCACCAGCCGCCCCACCAGCCGTCCGGCTGCCCAGAGGCGGGGGTCAATTGGGTAGGGGTCGTCCTAGAGGTGGAGGCCAGTCATGTGGCACTCTAGCTAGGTTCTATTCTTTTCCATCTAGACCATATGAAGTGGCCTCAAATGCCGTGATCACAAGTATTATTTATATCTGTGGTAGAGATGCCTCAGTACTATTTGATCCAGGGTCTACGTATACATATGTTTCATCTCTGCTTGCTCATTTCCTGGGTGATTCTCATGAGTCCCTGGGTACTCCTGTTTATGTATCCACTCATGTGGGCAACTCCGTTGTTGTGAATTAGATCTATCGATCTTGTATTTTTACTTTCTGTGGTTATGAAACTAGAGCGAATCTTCTGTTGCTTGATATGACCGACTTTGAGCTCATCTTGGACATGGACTGGCTATCTCCATATCATGCCATCCTTGTTTTCCATGGCAAGACTGTTACCTTGGCGATGCCACAATTTCCTAGATTAGAGTGGAAGGGTTCGTCTGTCAGTGCATCTAGTTAGGTTATTTTCTTTCTGAAGGCTCGACACATGGTTGAGAGTGGTTGTTTAGCATATCTGGCCTATGTTTGGACACTACTGCAGAGGCTCTGATGATTGATTAAGTGCCCATAGTCCAGGAGTTCACCGATGTGTTTCCTTCTGATCTTCCAGGCATGCCACCAGATAGTGATATTAATTTCTATATTTATTTGGCTCCAGGTACCCAGCCTATATCTATCCTACCGTACTGCATGGCTCCGAAAGAGTTGAAGGAGTTGAAAGAGCATCTTGAGGAGTTGCTAGCGAAGGGGTTCGTCAGACCGAGTGTGTCGCCTTGGGGCGCACCGGTGTTATTTGTGATGAAAAACGATGGGACTATGCGAATATGTATTGATTACCGCTAGCTGAACAAAGTTACCATTAAGAAAAAGAACCCGTTACCATGTATTAATGATTTGTTTGACCAGTTGCAGGGTGCTAGAGTGTTCTCTAAGATCGACTTGAGATCTGGGTACCATCAGTTGAAGATTCGGGATTCGAATATTCTGACGACTGCCTTCTGGACTAGATATGGCAATTACGCGTTTCTAGTAATTTCCTTCGGTTTGACTAATGCCCCAGCAACATTTATGGATTTGATGAACAGGGTATTCAAGACACATATTGATTTGTTCATTATTGTCTTCATTGATGATGGGCAAGGTGGGTTGCTCTGATGGTAAGCACCCTCCACTTCCAACCAAGAAGTTGTGAGTTCGAGTTACCCCAAGAGCAAGGTGGAGAGTTCTTGGAGGGAAGGATGCCGAGGGTCATTTGGAAACAGCCTCTCTACCCCAAGGTAGGGGTAAGGTCTGCGTACACACTACCCTCCCCAGACCCCACTAGTGGGATTATACTGGGTTGTTGTTGTTGTTGTTGTTGTCTTCATTGATGACATTTTGATCTACTCACGTAGCCTGGAGGAGCACGTGTAGAATATGAGAGTGGTGCTTCAGACCTTGCGGGAACAGAAGCTATATGCTAAGTTCTCCAAGTGTGAGTTTTGGCTAGATTTTATAGAATTATTGGGACATATCGTATCGGGCGAGTGTATTAAGGTTGATCCCAAGAAGATCAAGGCAGTTTAGAGTTGGCATCGTCCTACCACAGCAACTAAGATTAGGAGCTTTCTAGGGTTAGCAGGTTATTATTGTCGAATTGTGGAGGGGTTTTCATATATTGCATCACCTTCGACTAGATTGACCCAGAAAGGTGTTTCGTTCTGATGGTCCGATGATGGTGAGGTGAGCTGTCAGAAGCTCAAGACTGTATTGACTTCAGTACCAGTGTTAGTGTTGCCTTCTAGTTTTGGGATATATACTATGTATTGCAACACTTCACGCGTTAGTTAGGGTTATGTATTGATGCAGGAGGGACAATTTATTGCTTATGCTTCACGTCCGCTGAAGCCCTACGAGAAGAATTACCCTGTACACGACCTCGAGTTGGCCGCGATTGTTCATGCTCTTAATATCTGGAGGCGTTATCTTTATGGAGTGTCCTTTGAGATTTAAATTGATCATCGCAACTTACATCATTTGTTCAAGCAAAGGGATCTCAATGTGAGACAGCGCAAATGGCTTGAGTTACTAAAATATTATGATATTACCATCCTTTATCATCCGGGCAAGGCAAATGTAGTGGCAGATACCTTGAGCAGAAAGGCGATGAGTATGGGTAGTTTGGCATTTATTTCAGCAGAGGAGAGGCCACTAGCTTTGGACATCCAGTCCTTGGCTAACAGACTAGTGAGTTTGGATATTTCAGAGCCCAATTGAGTTCTCGCATGCGTCGTTGCCAGTCTTCACTATTTGAGCAGATCAAGGCGGAACAGTTTGATGATCTGCACTTGTTGGTTCTCAGAGAGACGGTACTGCATGGTGGTGCCAAGGAGGTTACTATCAGTGAAGATGGTGTTTTGCGACTCCAAGGTCGCCTATGTGTCCCTAATGATGACAGCTTGAGGGAGAAGATACTAGTGGAGGCACAAAATTCTTGGTATTCTATTCATCCAGGTGCTATAAAGATGTATCGTGACTTGAGGCAGCATTATTGGTGGCGGCAGATGAAGAAGGACATAGTTAAGTATGTTCCAAGGTATCTAAATTGTCAGCAAGTTAAGTATGAGCATCAAAAGGCCAGGTGGTCTACTTCAGCAGATGACGATACCTAAGTGGAAATGGGAGCGCATTACTATGGACTTCGTAGTTAGGTTGCCGCGGACCTTGTGGAAGTTTGATGCAGTTTAGGTCATTGTCGACAGGTTGACCAAGTCGGCACATTTTATTCCGGTTGTGACCACATACACCTCAGAGAAATTGGCCCAGATTTATATTCAAGAGATTGTTCGGTTGGGGACCCAGATTTTGGAAGATATGTTCAGGGCTTGTGTGATTGACTTTGGAGGGCATTAGGACCGATCCTTACCTTTGGCCGAGTTTTCTTACAATAAGAGTTATCANCAAGGTGGGTTGCTCTGATGGTAAGCACCCTCCACTTCCAACCAAGAAGTTGTGAGTTCGAGTTACCCCAAGAGCAAGGTGGAGAGTTCTTGGAGGGAAGGATGCCGAGGGTCATTTGGAAACAGCCTCTCTACCCCAAGGTAGGGGTAAGGTCTGCGTACACACTACCCTCCCCAGACCCCACTAGTGGGATTATACTGGGTTGTTGTTGTTGTTGTTGTTGTCTTCATTGATGACATTTTGATCTACTCACGTAGCCTGGAGGAGCACGTGTAGAATATGAGAGTGGTGCTTCAGACCTTGCGGGAACAGAAGCTATATGCTAAGTTCTCCAAGTGTGAGTTTTGGCTAGATTTTATAGAATTATTGGGACATATCGTATCGGGCGAGTGTATTAAGGTTGATCCCAAGAAGATCAAGGCAGTTTAGAGTTGGCATCGTCCTACCACAGCAACTAAGATTAGGAGCTTTCTAGGGTTAGCAGGTTATTATTGTCGAATTGTGGAGGGGTTTTCATATATTGCATCACCTTCGACTAGATTGACCCAGAAAGGTGTTTCGTTCTGATGGTCCGATGATGGTGAGGTGAGCTGTCAGAAGCTCAAGACTGTATTGACTTCAGTACCAGTGTTAGTGTTGCCTTCTAGTTTTGGGATATATACTATGTATTGCAACACTTCACGCGTTAGTTAGGGTTATGTATTGATGCAGGAGGGACAATTTATTGCTTATGCTTCACGTCCGCTGAAGCCCTACGAGAAGAATTACCCTGTACACGACCTCGAGTTGGCCGCGATTGTTCATGCTCTTAATATCTGGAGGCGTTATCTTTATGGAGTGTCCTTTGAGATTTAAATTGATCATCGCAACTTACATCATTTGTTCAAGCAAAGGGATCTCAATGTGAGACAGCGCAAATGGCTTGAGTTACTAAAATATTATGATATTACCATCCTTTATCATCCGGGCAAGGCAAATGTAGTGGCAGATACCTTGAGCAGAAAGGCGATNGTTGCCTTCCAGTTCGGGGATGTATATTGTGTATTGCGACGCTTCACGCATTGGTTTGGGTTATGTATTGATGCAAGAGGGGCAAGTTATTGCTTATGCTTCACGTTATCTGAAACCCCATGAGAAGAATTACCCTGAACACGACCTCGAGTTGGCCGCGATTGTACATGCTCTTAAGATCTGTAGGTATAATATGGAGTGTCATGTGAGGTTTAAACCGATCATCGCAGCTTGCAGCATTTGTTCAAGCAAAGGGATCTCAATTTGAGACAATGCAAGTGGCTTGAGTTACTAAAAGATTATTATATTACCATCCTTTATCATCCAGACAAGGAGAATGTAGTGGCAGATGCCTTGAGAAGAAAGCCAGAGAGTTTGGGTAGTTTGGCATTTATTTCAGCAGAGGAGAGGCCACTAGCTTTGGACATCCAGTCCTTGGCTAACAGACTAGTGAGTTTGGATATTTCAGAGCCCAATTGAGTTCTCGCATGCGTCGTTGCCAGTCTTCACTATTTGAGCAGATCAAGGCGGAACAGTTTGATGATCTGCACTTGTTGGTTCTCAGAGAGACGGTACTGCATGGTGGTGCCAAGGAGGTTACTATCAGTGAAGATGGTGTTTTGCGACTCCAAGGTCGCCTATGTGTCCCTAATGATGACAGCTTGAGGGAGAAGATACTAGTGGAGGCACAAAATTCTTGGTATTCTATTCATCCAGGTGCTATAAAGATGTATCGTGACTTGAGGCAGCATTATTGGTGGCGGCAGATGAAGAAGGACATAGTTAAGTATGTTCCAAGGTATCTAAATTGTCAGCAAGTTAAGTATGAGCATCAAAAGGCCAGGTGGTCTACTTCAGCAGATGACGATACCTAAGTGGAAATGGGAGCGCATTACTATGGACTTCGTAGTTAGGTTGCCGCGGACCTTGTGGAAGTTTGATGCAGTTTAGGTCATTGTCGACAGGTTGACCAAGTCGGCACATTTTATTCCGGTTGTGACCACATACACCTCAGAGAAATTGGCCCAGATTTATATTCAAGAGATTGTTCGGTTGGGGACCCAGATTTTGGAAGATATGTTCAGGGCTTGTGTGATTGACTTTGGAGGGCATTAGGACCGATCCTTACCTTTGGCCGAGTTTTCTTACAATAAGAGTTATCAGCCCAGCATCGAGATTGCTCCATTTGAGGCTTTATATGGTCGACGATGTCGTTCACCCATCAGATGGTTTGATCCCGGCGAGGCTAAATTATATGGCACTTATTTGGTGAAGGATGCCTTGGAAAAGGTAAAGTTGATTCAAGAACGACTTCACACAGCACATTCTAGACAGAAGTGTTACGCAGATCAGAAGGCGTCCGACTTATCATTTATGGTGGCGAGAAAGTTCTCTTGAACGTCTTGCCGATGAAGGGAATCATGAGGTTCGGGAAGAAGGGCAAGTTAAACCCAAGGTTTGGAGGTCACTTTAAGGTGTTGAGGCGAGTTGGGGAGGTTTCTTATGAGCATACCTTGCCTCCAAATCTATCAGGAGTTCATCTGGTTTTTCACGTGTCTATTCCCCGAAGGTATCATGCCGACAAGTCGCATGTGTTAGACTTCAGTACGGTTCAGCTAGATGAGAGATTGGGTTATGAGGAGGAGCCAGTTGCCATTGTTGATAGGTAGGTTTGCTAGTTGAGGTCCAAGAAGATTTCTACAGCAAAATTTTAGTGGAGGGGCCAACTAGTTTAAAAATCGACTTGGCAGGTCGAGGAGGACATGTGGAGCAGATATCCACACTTATTAAACACTCCCGATATTATTCTAGACTCATTCGAGGATGAACGTTAGTTTAAGAGGTGTAGAATGTAACGACCCGACCGGCCGTTTTGCTTTTAGACTCTCGTCTCCCTAAATAAGACTCTCCATATGTGATTTTACTATTTTATGACTTGAGGGGATGGTTAATTTGGGATTTGGAAGGTTTCGAGTTGAAATCGGAACACTTGCTTCCTTAATGTTGGCTAAAAGGGTTAAGTTTGACCTTGGTTAACATTTTTATTAAACGACCTTGGACACGGGATTCGACGGTTCTAATTGATTTGTATGATGATTTTGGACTTGGGCGTATGTTCAAATGGGTTTTGGATGACCCGGGAGCGTTTCGGTGCTTAATTGTGAAAATTGACTTATTGAAGGTTTTAG
Source organism: Nicotiana otophora (assembly GCA_000715115.1). NCBI lineage: Eukaryota > Viridiplantae > Streptophyta > Magnoliopsida > Solanales > Solanaceae > Nicotiana > Nicotiana otophora. The sequence continues at coordinate 11,000 of AWOL01S0165969.1, read as the reverse complement.
AGTTCTTTAAATCTGGTTTGGAGTAGGTTTTGGTGTTATCGTGGTCCGTTTGGGATTCTGAGCCTAGAAATAGTTTCGTAGAGTAATTTAAGACTTGCACGCAAAATTTGGTATCATTCTGAGTGGTTTAAGCATGATTCGACGCGTTTGGAGCTAATTGGAAACTTGAAATTCATAAATTGGTTCAATTTTGATTATGGGATGTGATTCTTAGTTTCATTGTTATTTTATGTATTATGAGAGTTTGAGCAGGTCCGTATTATGTTTATTGACTTGTTGGTGCATTTGGACAGAGTCCTGAGTGGCTCGGGTGTGTTTCGGACCACCCGGAGCTGAGTTGGAAAACCCAGAATTTCCAGTTGTGGTTTCCTTCTTAGCGAACGCGGAAGGACCCTCGTGTTCCAGATGAAGGATTTGAGAAGCTGGGGTCGTTACTCTTCGAGTTCGCGGGGGGCTTATCGCGTTCGCAATACTTGGGCTGGCCTAGCCTTCACGATCGCGAGGACCGTGTCGTGTTCGCGAAGAGGAACTTTAGTGTCTGGGCATACTTTGCTTTCGTGAACACGAGGCCCTTACCGCATTCACGAAGAAGGGGGCAACTGTGTTGGGCAGAATGTTTTCGCACGGGACTCGGCCATATTTTAGCCCATTTATTGCATTTTTGGGCGATTATGGAGCTTCTTGAGCGGGGTATTCACCTAGCAACTTGGAGGTCAGTAAATTCAAACTATTGTGAGATAAATACATAGATTATGGGTAGAGTGTAACACGTAAATTGTGAAAATCATGGGTTTAGATGAAAAACCTAAGTTTTGATAAAACTGAGATTTTAACCACGAAAATGGTTATGGAATGAGATGAAATTGTATACTTGAGTTCTTAAGTTTATGGGTAACAATGTCCTTTAAATATTTCCGGAATCCGGGCACGTGGGCCTGGGGTGAATTTTAGAAATCTTCCAAATTTGGGTTGGGTAATTATTCTAATAGTTAACTTATGAAATTTTGAGCATGTATTAATTAAATTATATAATATTTGACTAGTTTCGGATTTTTCGGCACCGCACTGAGGCTTTAGGGAAAAATTGTAACCGGGAAGTGAGTTTTGAGACGAGGTAAGTCTCTTGTCTAACCTTGTTAGAGGGAATTTTCCCCATAGGCAATTCAAATTAATGTTGCTTCAAATTGTGGGGGGCTATGTACGTACGAAGTGACGAGATTCCATATGTACCTACTAGTTATGCTTATGTTCGGGTAGTGTTAGGAGCCATATCATGAACTACTTGAAATGTGTGCACCGTACATGTGAATTTAAAGTGCCTAAATTATTTTAGAGCTTGTTAAATAAAAGGGTGAAAGACCGTTAATGGAAATTGTATTGCAATGTGTATTAGCCTTAATAATGATTAAGTCAAATGCTTATAAAGTATCCTCTCTTCATGTGGAGCGGGCCGAACGTCTCGGCAGTAGATAGATGCATTTATGGGTCGTGCCTCTCGACCCTCGGCAGTGTATACAAAATTTTGGATCGGGTCGTATGACCTAGGCATAAATCTTGCTTAATTATAATACTTGGTGCCTTGATATTTTGTGGTTCCTTGTAAGGTTACATCTTGTTAGGAAAGTGACTTATTTGGAATTATAAAATTGTAAAAGAATTATTTGCTCCTGCTTGTTAATGAATTTTTGTATTATTTCCATAACCCATGTTTATTTAAAATTTCTATCTTAATATTATTTAGCCCTTAGTAAGTGTCGAAGTCGACCCCTCATCACTACGTTTTCGAGGTTAGACTTGATATATACTGGGTACATGTTCTTTATGTACTCACTCTACACATCTACACTGACAGTGCAGGATTTGAGGCAAGTGCATAAGGCGGTCCTACCGGCGCGCATCCTAGATATCCCGAGGTTTAGTGGCAAGCTGCTTCCTAAGCCGTTCTGCAGCCCCTAGGGTCTCTCTTTTGTATTTATATTATGTCTACTGTATATTCAGACAGTGGTTAGATTTTTGAATAATCTACTAGATGCTCATACACTTGTGACACCATGTCTTGGCACACACCAGTAGATTTGTGGTTTTGGAGTATTACTATTGTTTTGATTGCACTCAGTTGCTTTCATTTTATTTATTTAACCTTGTTATTTCTTAAATCTTTTAATTAAGGAAAAATTCAATTACTCGAAAACTTATTAAAAGAGGAATAATTTGTCTAATTCACTAGTTGGCTTGCCTAGCAGTGACGTTGGGAGTCATCACGACCTACATGGAAAATTGGGTCGTGACAGTAGCAAAATTGTTTTACTCAGAATCCTACTTTTTTCGAACAAGTTCAAGGTGTAGGCAAATTTGAGGGAGATGAAAAATTAAATAATTGGGGTTTATCAGGGAAAATGCTGGGAGCTTCATGGATAAGTGAGAATCTGTGTGCAAATACATGTAATGCATTAATTTTCATAAACACCGATTGTGGATAAAATTTTACCCTCGTAATACTTATTGTATACGGTCGAAATAGATTTCGGCCTTCGTACGATTGATCGGGGTCGAAACATAATGGATCGAAGAAAGACTTCGTAATATCGAGATGGGTTCCGAAGATGGTGCGAACGAGCTTCAGATTTCAAGTATAGGTCAAACATTGAGTTCGAAGTCATTATCGAGCTCGGATCCGAATCGAACTATGATGAGATGATGTCGAGCTTAAGGGGCAGAGGCCAACCGATACCGAGCCCGTATCATCACCTGATCCCGAGTCCACATCGAGCTGTAGAAGCAATACCAACCAACGCCGAGGCCGGTCGTGCTCGAGCTCACAGACAAGAGCCGTTGCAAACACACTAAGGGAGAGAATCTCGATGAAAATTAGAGAAAAGCTGATTTATCATGGGTTCTCCACAATGTATTTTTAATTATATCTAAAGTAGGATCTTCCACTATAAAGAGGATAGCTACATTTCTGCAGAGGGAAGGTTTTTCTTTGTTTACATTGTAACAAAAGCACCATACACTCCTATGTTGAAGAGTTAATCCTTTAAGTTTCATACATTGATTCATCTTGATTAGTCCTAAAAATCATCTTCTTTCCAGCCTTGTTTATTTGGTATCCGTTTTTAAGAGTTCTATTTATCCTTACGATTTGTATTAAGCTATACCACATATCCTTAGAACTACGTACAAATTCAACTCTATCCGTTTTTTTGGTAAACAGTTTGGCGCCCACCGTGGGGCTAAGGATAATAGTGGTTATTTGATACAAACCTGCAACACACACTGTTTTACGCTTGTCTTTCGAGAGTATCTTTGGCTTCGAATTAGCAAGGACAAACCCCCGATTAATGGCTTTACTTATCGACAGCGAAGCCGGCCTTCAAGATGAAACCAATAACTTGACACCCAGGTCTGGAAGGCTGCTTGTCGATGTCGTTGAAGCTCGAGTCGAAGTATCACTAGACATTAATTCGCATATGGCCCTTGAGGCAAACCAATGTTCTGAACCTGAACACAGCATTCATGGTCTCGATCTGCTACCCGAGACACCTATAACATTGAGGAAAACAGCGTCAGCTGGCGTATGATTTTTGAAATGTTGCAAGCCCAACAGGTAGGGATAGCTCAGTTGCAGAGCCAAACCCAGCAACCAAGCAGGCCGAAGCCTAGTCCACCTCGAGAAGTTGCCCACAGAATGGAGCCAGCCATAGTAAGGTCAAATGAGCAAGAATCAGGGACTACTCCCGAAATTGCTACAATACTCGAGGAGCTCATAAAGTGAGTCGAAGCCAACGATAAAAAGTAGAAACATATAACTCCAGGGTCGATCAGATCCCGGGGGCTCCACCAATGATAAAGGGTTTGGATTCCAAAGAGTTCGTGCAAAAGCATTTTCCCCCGAGTGCAGCCCCAAAACCAATCCCCAAAAAATTCCGTATGCCCAAAATTCCAAAATATAACGGAATAACCGATCCCAACGAACACTTCACCTTGTACACGTGTGCCATCAAGGGCAATGATTTAGAAGATGATGAAATCGAATCTGTATTGTTAAAAAAATTCGAAGAGACCCTCTCGAAGGGAGCAATGATTTGGTATCACAAACTACCACCGAATTCGATCGACTCATTTGCCATGTTAGCATATTGTTTCGTAAAGGCACATGCCGGGGCCATAAAGGTCGCAACGAGGAAATCAGACCTTTTCAAGGTAAGACAAAAGGATAATGAGATGATTAGGGAGTTCGTATCTCATTTTCAAACGAAACGAATGGATCTGCCACCAGTCATAGACGATTGGGCTATTCAGGCTTTCACTCAAGGTTTGAACGAACGAAGTTTGACGGCATCACGGCGGTTGAAGCACAACCTGATCGAGTACCCAGCTATCACTTGGGCCAACGTGCATAATCGGTACCAATCAAAAATTAGAGTCGAAGATGATCAGTTGGGGGCTGAACCTGGTGCTCGAAGGGATACCAATCGAGAACAAGGTCTGATCAGGGACCGATACTGACCATATAGTGGAAACCACAAAATCAATGAATCAAGACGTAACCCCGAACAAAGCAATAGAAGAAGTGATCGAGGTCAAGGGTCTCGGCGCTGACGGACATAAGTGGGTTTGACAGGCCTACCGGATCTAAGGGAGCACCACGGTTATTAGAGTATAACTTCAGCATTGATGCATCCGCCATTGTGTCGGCTATCCGACACATCAAAGACACTAAATGGCCTCGACTCATGCAGACCGATACTGCCCCAGAGGAATCCCAATTAAATGTTCGAATATCATGTCACCCATGGCCACAGAATGGAAGATTGCAGGCAACTAAGAAAGAAGGTAGCCCGGTTATTCAATAAAGGGCACCTTCGAGAATTTTTAAGCGACAGGGCGAAGAACCATTTTAAAAACAAGGATTTCGGCAAACAAAAGGAACAAGAAGAACCACAGCACGTCATTCACATAATCATCGGCGGCATTGATACCCCTCAAGGGCCGGTGCTTAAACGCACTAAGACATCGATTGTGAG
>AWOL01S0165951.1:0-10642 GCA_000715115.1 Nicotiana otophora | reverse complement strand
AAGCTTTTAATTTTCTTCCATCGTTTTAATGTTGATTAAAATGCTCAAACATTATCAACAAGTCGATATCTACAATTAGATATCCTAATTACATCAAAATATGATCTAAAATATTGACCTATGTCCATTTATGACTCATAAGTTGGCTACAAGCCTCCAACAACTCAAATCGTCGAATAGATTCACATGCTAGCCCATTCAACTTTATTCTTATATTTTAATACCCATTCAAAACCATTAATGATACTACATCAATTGTCCAATGCCGCCAAGTTACTATTCACCATCTTTCATAATCAACACTTGCAAAATATACAATTCGGGCAATTGCTTAGTTGATCACTTCCAACATTTGCTAACAAATAATTCTATAAGTTCATTGTATTCATCAATTTCATCGTCAAGATTACTATTCATCTTCTCTCTCATTTTTTCAAAAGTACTATTCATGCCATGAACTAGAGTTTTATAATCCAACCTTTCAACCATTAAAACTTATAACAAATGCTATAAATACTTCTAACTACTCATAATAAACGAGTTTGAAACATTAGAATTACCTCTAGTGGATCAATCTTGAAAAATCACAACTTTGGTGATTTTTGTGTTCTTGAGGATTTGATGATGAAATCTAGTATTTGTATGTAAGAATGATATTAGAACTCATGTATATTGAGTAAAAATCAACCTAAAATATCATTAACAACTTACTTTAGTTGGTTGGACTTGATTTGAGCTTAAAATCGCCTCTTGACCACAAGAACCCTAACTCCAAAAGCTCGAAATACTCTATCTCCCTGACTTTGTACTTATAAGTTCAAATTTCTGGGTTTCGGACGCTACCTCGGATGCTTCGCGTCCCCAGATCACTCCTCTTCTAAGCTCGGATGCGGACCCGGATGCTATGGTAGTACTTCACTGCCAGTTTTTGGTAATATGATCACAACTTCTTGTAGGAATGTCCAAATGACGAACGGTTTGAAGTGTTAGAAATTAGAATCGAAGATATTTCATTTGACATTTATTCACCACATAACTACTTTTATATATATATATATATATATATATATGCTCGTTCAAAGTTAGGTCTTGCGCGTACTTATTTGGAACTTTAGTTAATTTCTAACTTGACTTGTCCCAAAGGCTCTCCTTTAGCCCCTGTATCACTTCAAATACACCTTGTACACTTGTTATTATGTTCACAGGATATCTTTAATAATATTAATTAATACTCGCATATAAATAAATATAATTAGCACACGTCGGACCTCTTAATGATCTTATAATATTTCGAAACTTTTTTCGGGGCGCTACAGAAAGTTTATCTTTGAAGAAAATTCAACCAATAATGAGGTAGAAATCCCAAAAATACTCTCGATCAGTCAAGTTAGGCATACTTGATAACCTGGATTTTCACATCCTTGTGCGCCTTTGGTGGTTGACTGCTCTTAAATATGCACTTGTCCAATTACCTTACCAATCTCTAACATGTTAATTTTAATACCCAAATGTGATCTCAAGCTCCTCCTCGCCCCCTCTCCCCCTAACAGATAATGCAATAGTGTTGTCATAACCTGTACATTGCACTCACAGCTAAAAATAGTTGTCTGATTGTAAGAGGAATAATACATGCTCAACCAGAGGAAGCCAAATTGTATAAGAAATGTAATTAATTTCATCATTAAATTTCCTCTACAATTCACCTAAGACAAATGAAAAGTCATATTGCCATGTCCTCGTTGATTCCAATTAACTGGCGAAGTTTTTTCCAATTCAGACGTTTAATGTAGTCATAATTTATCATTTAATAGGAATCCAATTGAATAGTCATCTTCATTTCGTGTACAGTTATCTAGTGAAACTAACATAGCATTACTCCAAATAAAATATTTAATGGCAAGTAATTAAACTTTTAGGTAGATGGTAATTTGGTCGTTCAGCTATTGAAGGATAATTATGTAAATTAACTTTATCTAAAAGGCTTCACACTTATAATATAGTATGATGATATGATGATCGTTATTCTTATTGTTCTATACAAATAGAATGTCGGTCCTTGGTTTGGCCTTGATGGTGAAATTTTATATCTTGACCCTATGGAAAATTTGGATTGACTGACTTGGTTGCTAACTTATATACAAATACTCTTAAATTTGGCGATTATTCATCTGCATCATCCATAACTTTGACAAATTTATTTTATTTTCCTGATATTTCTGCTTCTATATATGATATATCGAGGGAGGATGTGCATCATTCTATGTTCCGTTTACAATAGTTTTTATTTTCTGCCCCTTGGCCTTTCCTGCATTATCTTAATTTGCTTTACCATTACAAGGATAAAGCAAGAGAGGATTATGCTTTTAGAAAAAATGACTTAATTATGTGGGTGGTAAGCACAGTTTTGGAGTTTGATGGCAAGAATTCCACTTACTGGCTTAAATGGCAGTAAACTAGCTAGTACTGTTAACCCATCTAATGGTAGGCTATAATCCTGTATTTTAGTCGCTTATTGTACTCTAATTCACTACACGCACTCTAATTCACTGCACTTTACTTGTGTTTGATCATTGGTAGTGTTTTGCACTGATTGTGTATTCTATGCTTTGTAGGAGATAATGCCGAGTTAAGAAGATATTATGGAGCTAAATCGAATAATTGGAGCTTTGAAGTCTGAGTAAAAGCCAAGGAATTAAACTGGGATCGCGTCCGGAGCTCGTGGACCGGCTTTGCATACGAAAGTTGGAAGAAAGAGCAAGGGCTAGAGCAAAAACGTACTAGTGTATCGCATAAGGCGTGGCATTAAGCGTCGCATTAGTACAAAATTTTGTCAGAAGTTTGAGAAGTTCAGAGACTTGGAGTTTTTGGGTCTGACAGAAAAATACAATAATGTTTGTCATAGTGCGTTGCATAGTGCGTAGCATCAGTACAAAATTTTGTCAGACAAGCTAAGTTCAGAGGGATTACAACCGAGCAAATTGCACTAGTGCTACACACCCTGCGTAGCATAGTGCGATGCATGAAGTGTCAAAAGTTTGTAGGTTTTCCCACTTCGGCTCAAAGAGGGTAGTTCCGTCCGGGTTCGTTCTTACTTGGTATAAATACATTAGAAACATGTTTTTGAGAGGACTTTTGACATACTTTTGACCTAAGAAAGCTAAGGAGGAGTTGGAAGAACACAAACACAAGGATTTCATCATTATTTTCTCACTCAAGACCCGAGTTTGGATCGAATCTGTCACGACCCAAAATCTAACCTGTCGTGATGGCGCCTAACATGGATCTAGGCAAGCCGACAACTCAATTATTTCTAGCAATTTTAAATTTAAGATGAGCTAAAACAAGTTTAATAATTTAAGCTCTAATAAACTAGATAAGATCAAAACTAAATACGGAAAATCCCCAAAATCTAAGTGTCACCGAGCACATGAGCATCTATATATAACAACATAGTCTGGTACACTGTCTGAAAAGTAAGACTAAATACATAAAACCGAAAGATAGGGAAAGGAGGATCAAGGTTCGCGGACGCCAAGCAACTACCTCTATGATCTCCGAACAGGTAGACTCCACGATCAACAACCGTCGTGCCCGAAAATGCCTGAATCTGCACACGAGGGGCAGGGTGTAGTATGAGTACAACCAACTCAATAAGTATTACAAATAAACAAGGAAAGGTAAGAGAAGCTTAATTTGTTGAGGTCACTAGTTAAATCAGTACAATTCTATCCCTTTTTGATTAACATAGTATAAGATTTGAAGCTAGCTCATAAGGCTTCGTGATACGAATATCCATGCGTGCATGTGCATTGGTTCTCAACTACCCTGCTCAATAGTCTTATAGCATGTAAGGGAAAGAAAACAAGTAAATCAGATAAATGATCAAGAAAAAACAAGTTTCACGCACTGCACGGACAACTCACGTGCTGCACAGACAACTCATGTGCTAACAATAGAGTCTGCACGAACAACTCATGTGTGACACGGACAACTCACATATCAATAATATTAATATATGGATCCGCACGGACAACTCACGTGCCAATAATATCAATATGTGAATCTGCACGGACAACCCACGTGCCAATAACATAATTCGACTGGCATAATCGCAGGCCCCGGTCCAAAATATCATTCAGAAGCAATAAAGTAAGTGTATTGTACTCTAATTCAATACACACACTCTAATTCACTGCACTTTACTTGTGTTTGAGCATTGGTAGTATTTTGCACTGATTGTGTATTTTATACTTTGTAGGAGATGATGCCGAGTTAAGAAGATGTTATGGAGCTAAATCGAATAATTGGAGCTTTGAAGTCTGAGTAAAAGCCAAGGAATTAAACTGGATCGCGTCCGGGGCTCGTGGACCGGCATTGCATACGAAAGCTGGAAGAAAGAGCAAGGGCTAGAGCAAAAAGGTACTAGTGTGTCGCATAAGGCGTGGCATTAAGCATCGCATTAGTACAAAATTTTGTCAGAAGTTTAAGAAGTTCAGAGACTTGGAGTTATTGGGTCTCACAGAAAAATACACTAATGTCAGTCATAGTGCGTGGCATAGTGCCTAGCATCAGTACAAAATTTTGTCACACAAGCTAAGTTCAGAGGGATTACAACCGAGCAAATTGCACTAGTGCTACGCACCCCGTGTAGCATAGTGCGACACATGAAGTGTAAATAGTTTGTAAGTTTTCCCACTTCGGCTCAAAGAGGGTAGTTCCGTCCGGGTTCGTTCCTACTTGGTATAAGTACATTAGAAACACATTTTTTAGAGGACTTTTGACATACGTTCGACCTAAGAAAGCGAATGAGGAGTTGGAAGAACATAAACACAAGGATTTCATCATTCCTTCGTCACTCAAGACCCGAGTTTGGATTGAATCTGTCACGAACCAAAACCTAATCTGTCGAGATGGCGCCTAACATGGAACTAGGCAAGATGATAACTCAATTATTTTCAGTAACTTTAAATTTAAGATGAGCTAAAACAGGTTTAATAATTTAAGCTCTAATAAACTAGATAAGATCAAAACTAAATACGGAAAATTCCCAAAACCCGAGTGTCACCGAGTATATGAGCATCTATATATAACAACATAGTCTGGTACACTGTCTGAAAAGTAAGACTAAATACATAAAACCGAAAGATAGGGAAAGGAGGATCAAGGTATGCGGACGCCAAGCAGCTACCTCGATGATCTCCGAACAGGAAGACTCCACGATCAACAACCGCCGTGCCAGAATGCCTGAATCTACATACGATGTGCAGGGTGTAGTATGAGTACAACCAACTCAATAAGTATCACAAATAAACAAGGAAAGGTAAGAGAAGCTTAATTTGTTGAGGTCACTAGTTAAATCAATATAATTCTATCCCTTTTTGATTAACATAGTATAAGATTTGAAGCTAGCTCATAAGGCTTCATGATACGAATATCCATGTGTGCATATGCACTGGTTCTCAACTACCCTGCTCAACAGTCTTATGGCATGTAGAGGAAAGAAAACAAGTAAATCAGATAAATGATCAAGAAAATACAAGTTTCACGCACTGCACGGACAACTCACGTGCTAACAATAGAGTCTGCACGAACTACTCACGTGCGACACGGACAATTCACGTGTCAATAATATTAATATATGGATCTGCACGGATAACTCACGTGTTAAATGGACAACTCACGTGCCAATAATATCAATATGTGAATTTGCAAGGACAACTCACGTGCCAATAACATAATCCGCCCGACATAGTCGCAGGCCCCAATCCAAAATATCATACAGAAGCAATAAAGCAAGTGTACAGATATATAATGAATGAAATAAGATTCTCCTATCCCTGGACTGGTGTAAATAATATGCTAAAGTGTAGGCATCTGTAAAGTGTGCTATCATAGCTCAATCCGGAAATTTTATTAATGAAAAGCATTTATCAAACTCGTTAAGGGATTAAACCTCTAAGTAGACTCATCACGGCTCAATTAGATCACATAAACTGTTACCACATGCTAGATATCGAAGCTCGAAATTTAACAGTCATTTCTGGGCTTATAGGAGCCCATGCACAACCCAAACATGAATGCACAACCCCGGTGCCTGCACATGGGATCATCCCTACACATGTGCGTACCCAAAAGCACGTGGTTACCACAATAATTCAGCCACTGAGCGCCTCGAATCTGGCCATAAGCAATTCGATACAATCAACACGAGCTAAGGAATCAATTCCATAAGAAAATACCAAGTTCTTAATCAAAAGTCAAAAAGTCACTCTAAAGCTGGCCCCCGGTCCCACGTCTCGAATTCCGATAAAAGTCACAAAATCTGGAAGCCCATTCAACCACAAGTCCAACCATACCAAATTTACCAAAATCTAAACACCAAATCGACCCCAAAATTCCCAATTTAAACTCTCCAAATCCCTAGACTCAACTCCCAAAATTACACCTCAAAACTACACAATATGGGTGGTAAAATCAATGGGGAAGCATAATTATTGAATAAATTTAACCACAAGTGATTTACCTCAAGAAACCTCTTGAAAATCCTCTCAAAAGTCGCTTTAGACCAAGTTTACAAAGTCCAAAATGAGAAAAATCATGAAACCCCTCGGATTTAAATACTGCCCAGTGCTTACGCACCTACGGCCAAAATTCCACTTTTGCTGGACTGCACCTACGGTGAAACTTCGCATATGTGGAGCTCATATAAGCTCCCAAACTCCGCATCTGTGCACCAAAATCCGCACCTGTAGATGCGCTTCTGCGCTCTCACATCCGATTTTGCGAAAACATCTAACCCCCTTCAGCCTCACTCATTCTCCGCTTCTACGACAACCTTTCCGCAGGGGCGACTCTGACGAGCTCGAAACACACACTTAAGTTATGTTCACTAATTAAATATAGTATAGTATAATATCGTATCCACAGGGATTGGATTTAAACAGTATTCTCATAGTTTCTAGCTTGATCGCTATCCAAGATGATCAACAATTGAGATTTATATAATTTCTAACTAAAATTAACTAAGAGTCTAGAGCTATTGACTAATGACAACCGAAACAAAGATAAGCAAGGAAGTTATCAGTGGGAGGAAATAGGGGTTGATAGGATAGGTGCAAGATAATTGTTTGGGATCCAACTCTAGATAATTCACTTATAATGTTTAAGTGAGTCTCTCGAATTCACTCAATTATCAGTTCAAAAGTTTAGCAAAACTTTCTCTCTCGATTAAGTCTTTACCTCACGAGATGAACCAATTTAAGTACGTAAAGATATGCAAGAATGCGTAGTGGATCGGTCTTTAGAAAAACCGCTTTCGATTATTTTCCTAACTAGGTTTAATCAATGATTCAACTAGCCTCTTTCGATTACTAAGAAGAATTAATGAACTCAGCCAACAATATAATGCAAAGATATCACAAGTTATGCCTCACTCGGTTACATGAACAAGTGAATATAGATGCAACGGTTAAATCATCCAAAAGTGCTTCAACACATAAAACTAGAGTTATAATTCACAAACAATCGTCAATACACCAAATCTATCAAACCTTAAAGAGAACTACTCCATAGATATGGAGCAATTCATCACAAATAAAATTAAAGTCGAGAAAAACATAAATTCAATCCAAACTCGGGTCTTGAATGAGGATGGAGTGATGAAATCCTTGTGCTCGTGTTTTTCCAACTCCACCTTAGCCTCCTTAGGTCGAATATGTGTCAAAAGTCCAGAAAATAATATTTTTCCATGTATGTATACCAAGTAGGGTCGGGCCCAGATGAAATCACCTTTTCCTAGCCGAAATAGTATATTTACTCTATAATAATTGCACAGGCGTCATGGGGAGACGCGCCACGCGGGATATTAGTGGAGAAATCCAGAGAGCTCAACAATTCAACAGTCAACAAAAATACACTGTTGCATCGCACTATGCCTCGCACCCTGCGCCGCACTAGTGCGAATTTCTTAGAGTACAACTCAAATCTTGGGTTTTGACGTCCAGACTTGGTCTTCGACCTCCGAACACAATCCCGACTTAATTTTTTGGGCTTTTACTCAGACTTCAAATCTCCAAATCGCTTGAATTCATTCCATAATATCTACATAGCTCGGAATCACTCCTACAAGGCATAAAACACATAATATGTGGAAAACACTATCAATACGAGCGCAAACACAAGTAAAGTGCAGTTAATTATAGTGCAATAAATGACTAAAATACGAGATTATAGCCCACCATCAACACCCCACACTTAAACCATTGCTCGTCCTCGAGCAATCAAACCACACTTCACATAGACACGACCTTTTTAAACAACTCTCATAATGCATAACACCAAGAATAATTAAAATAGATTAAGCACTCTAACGTAACATCCTCGCCTCAAGATTTGACTCACAAGCACCACACATTATATATAACCCGCTCACTTACTCTAACACAGAGGTTAACAACATTACCTTTCCTTCATGAATCAAGTGCCCTCACACAACAATAGAGAGTAGTTCCACCCACAATAAAATGTAAGAACAATTAGGAACTCAAGATAGACAGAATTCGCTCACTCTCAGAAACAACATTCATATGCCACAAAAGACGTATCATAGGCTTGCCCGTAGTGTGCTACTCAACTAATCGAGCTCATTCAGTCAAGGATCAAGTAGGACTTTAATTATTTTTAATATAAGCGTGACTACACCTCCCTAAGCACTTCAATACATACAATTTACCTTCAAAACCCCACACTTAAGTCAAACCATAACTCCACCTTCACATTAATATACATTAACTCCTTAATTCCTTAAGCACAAATACATCAAGAGTTACCACTATCAAGGAATATTTTTCACAACAACACAACTATTTTCCTTTTTCTTTTCTTATTCACTTCAAGTGGCTCTTACTTTTTCAAAACAGTGCACCTTTCTCCTTAATTCAATAGTTACACTCAAAAGTCAGACCAACCACCCCACATTTCAACTTTTACATAGTTCATACCAATTTCAAGTGCTCACGAGAGGTACAATGTTCAAATAGATAGTCAATTCGAATAAATGGGTAAGGCTTGTAATGTGGTTGCCAAAGAAATAAGATTACAAGCTCAAAGGGATTAACTACGATACATAACAATTAGGTGGGTAAAAGCATATAACTGACTCAACAAAAAAATGTCTATATCACTTCCAAGACTGAATACAACTACTATTTCGCTTTGCAAACATACAGGGCAAGTTCTAGACATCAAATGCAATGCACAGAATAACACAAAACCTCGCACACACATTGCACATAACTCACTCAAGATCAGACTCATCAAGACACTCTAGTCAAAGCAGTTAAGCAAAGTTAAGATCATACAATTTAAGGTACTTATACAAGAGTCAAAATTTAAGCCTAAGTGTCACACTAAAACACTCACTATATTCTCAAGGTATAATAGAGTCAAGAGATATTGCCTTCACTTCAAATCATAGAACAAGGTTTTCTACTCCTAAAAAAATTAAAAACTAACTACCCCCGGTTCAAACAAAATCCTTGGAAAAGAACCACGGCACAATGGAAAACCGAGGGGGAATTAATACACTACCTAACAAAAGAAAATCTTTTTGTCTTTTTCTGTCAACTTTAATCCCTCAAGAAACCTGTCGAATGATATCCATCGTCGGGAAAAATCAAAAACATTTCATATTTTTATGGTTCTTTTCAATTTGTTTCTGTCTTTAACTACTACAACTAACAAAAAAAACTAAAACATACATACAAATATCCCCCACCCCACATTTAAGTTGTGGCATGACCCCTATCACGACCAAAATCCAAATCTGTCGTGATGGCGCTTATCTCGATACTAGGTAAGCCGATAATCTTGATAAACCACAATTTCTCTTAATTTTAAAAATACAATAATTTAACACAATAAAAAATTCCACAAATACTGACACAAACACTCCCTAAAACCTGGTGTCACTGAGTACATGAGCATCTAATATGAACACAAGTCTGAAAAATACAGTCTATAATAGTCTGAGACCAAATACATTAAACAAGGAGATAGAGAAGGAGAGACAAGGTCTGCGGAATACGGCAACTACCTCAAAATCTCCTGAAAATCAACTGCACGAAATGATCAACAACCGCTATGTCCGGGAACACCTATATCTACACACGAAGTGTAGGGTGTAGTATGAGTACAACCAACTCAGCAAGTAACAATAATAACTAAGGAACTGAAGATAATGACGAGCTACACAGTTATTGTTCACTTTCACTAATTCCAGCAGAGAATAGACATGCTTTCAAATCCGGCAGTTTAAGTCAAATTAATTTTATACAGTTCTAGTTCATGTAATCTAGATATAAAATCTTTCAGAGATTCACAAAAATGACAGATAGCAACCAAGTGCAACAACAAATGCAAAGCAAGTACAACCTCTCAGGCCACAGTCACTCAACTCATCACAACAACTCAACCACTCGGCTCTCATCCCTCAGCACTCACACTCAATGGGTACCCATGCTCACTGGGGGTGTACAGACTCCGGAGGGGTTACTACAGCCCAAGCACCATAATCTACACAGATAACTCACGTGCTATAATATCCTGCACAGACAACTCACATGCCATAATATCCTTACCTCAC
>AWOL01S0165923.1:0-16248 GCA_000715115.1 Nicotiana otophora | reverse complement strand
ATTATATTCTTATATCTTTTTCGAATTTGAAGTGGTATTTCGATAATTGAAAATTAAATAGAATATATCATTATTTAGGTATCATATTGATTTTTATGTTTAATTATTGAATTAGGCTAACTTTAAAAATGTACATCAACGAAAATTTATTGTCAGACTACTAAGAAAATAACTATCATGAGTTACTAAGAAAATTCTTTCATAAAAATATTTTAATAGATCATATGTTTGTCAATTTTTTTAATTTTTATTAAACATATATTTACTTATAAAATTTAACAAAGTAAGATAGACATGTTATTCATATAACAAAAAAATCCGACAAAACCAAACCAATCCAAACCGATATAAATAGTTTGGTTTGGTGTCAATATATAAAAATCGAACCAACCCGGTTTATGTACCGTACACCCTAGACCGGTGAGTGTTAAATTTTAAAAAATATAATGCAGCGAAGGTTCCTATTCTATATAATAATAATAATAATAATAATAATAATAATAATAATAATAAAAATAAAGATTCCTATAAATGACGGTAAACTGGTGATTGACTGATTGTCATTGTCGTCGTTTTTCAGCTAAACAATGAAATAAGAATATCCAGACGTCCTAATAAAAAAATCTAGGTAGCAGACTAATTTATTCAATTAGCTAGCTAATACCTCCTATTTGGGCATGATTTTTTTGAAATTATAGGAAAAGAAAATCCACCGCCTTCAGATGAGTTCCCACTTTATGCAACCAATTCACTGAAAAAATATTTGAATATCTATCAGAATGTCGATATTCCTGTCATTATCTCACATCTGAATATAAAAATGTCACCATAAATTTGAATTACGAAAATGAAAGAATGTCCTGCATGCTTGCATTACCTTCACACAAAAATAAAGCTCTCCGAATCCAAATTTTTTTGTCATATTCATAAAATTTAACATTACAGCAGTTGATTGTGTTTGTTGGTGTTATCTTCTAAGGTGTCTTTTATTGGTTGTAGATCCCCACTAGTCTTTTCCTTTCCATCTTTTTCATTCTTTGGAGGATTCTCAGAGGGGAAAAAAATCTAGTAGTATTAGAAAATGTCCAACACTGCTTCAGGATATGGGCGTAATCTTTTTATTGTCTCAACCAATATTCACCTTATGATAATCTAGCTTTTCGAATTGAGTTAGTTAAAATTAAATTTTTTTTAGCATGTTAATGATCGAAGTCAAACTTATATTAATTCTTAGTTTACTTGATGTTAAAATTTTGTATTATATTGTCCACACATCAAATGTTTAGTTTTAACGTACAAAGAAATTTTAAGAGTCTCACGTTGATTGAGGATAAGAGACCACATATAATTTGCACCTCATGAATTAATTTTTGGAGTTGAGTGGAGTCAAATTTCATTATCTTTAAACAAAACACTCAACAAATACTAGACGTTGAACTATGATTGTCCATGTGAGCTTATCCAACCTATAATTCGAATGGTGCATACCGGGGTAGACGTTAATTATTAGACCACTTTTCCCGTTATGCGTAAGAAAACTTACAATACTACTCTATTCGTTCCACTTTATATGTGAAAAAATTTGATCCGGTTACGGAGTTTAAGAAGAAAAAAAAAGTTTAAAATTTTGTGGTCTAAAACAAGTCATAAATATTTGTGTTACTATAAAACTTCTCATTAAGGATAAAATGAGAAGTTTAAATTAAATTATTTTTAAATTTAGAAATACTTCGAGTACTACGGACCCTCTACCATCCATTGCAGTTGGACTGACTAGTGACTTTAAATTAAACCTTGAGATCGAGCCCTGCCTCTCACCTTTCGGTTCATTGCAAGGAAAGACTAATGTCACACCTCCTTTTTCCTGAGGGGGTGGGGGAATTTTTTCAATTTAAGTGACATTATTCGAAATTGGACTATTTATTCAATTCAGAGTCGCCACTTGGAATAATTTGTGGTGTCCCAAGTCACTGGTTTATTTTAAATCCCAAATCGAGGAAATTGACTCTATTTTTATGGTCCGCAAACACAGAAGACCGGGTAAGGATTCTGTTAACCCGGGAGAAGGTGTGAGGCACTCCCGAGTTTCGTGGTATTAGCATGGTCGCTTAACAATTAATACTTGGCCTAATTATTTGATTTATTACATATTTAGAACCCATTGTGCATTTTTAACTTCTAACCGCTTTCAATTAACTTAATCGCCTTTTAGTATTTATGGAATTTATTTGAACAAGTCGCGATATCGCGCACTCGTTGTTTTTGTACACATTGCAAATCGCGTCATGTGAAATGCACCCGTGATTCACAACATATTTGTTTTAATTATTATTTGAGGTGATGGTCGAGTCGCATGAATGTGCACTCGAATTGGGATTTACATATTGTGATCATGCCACAGGAACCGTACCTATGATCATGATAATTTATTAATAGCGCCTAAAGAAAACTACAGTGTTTATGAAATAATTAATTTTCCCTAAGCAAACTACCCATGGTCACTATACTTTTCCCAAGCACTCATGTATTAAGAAGAACAAAGATATCAATTTCTGCAAATCATATTTACATCTTATGCCCTATAAATGCATATTAAACACAAGGGCACAACAAGCATAGAAATAAATAAATAAATAAATAAACACAAACATTTGTTATGATTCACAATAAGAACCGATCAAAAAAAACATACTTGTTCACAGCATCATTGTAATTCTGCCCTTTCAATAACAAAACCGAATTCACACCCGCATTCCGACCCGGAAGTATCAACGGCTCGCCACCTCGGACGGCCTCACCGGCGACCTCGAACTTCGAACCAAACTTGGCTTATTTTGTAGTGGTTGATGGAGTGTGAAGGAGCTGCTCTTTTTGTGTGAAGGACGACAGACTTTGCGGTAGTTTTTCGAACTGTTTTGGGGACTGTTCACGAGGGAAAAGAGCTGGCCGGAGATGGTAAAATCCGGCGAAATGCCGGCGAGAGTGAGCTAGCAGAGAACGATTTTTATGGTTTCGAATAGACTTGTTTTTAGTAGTGGAATAGAGCTTAACTAATGAAATGCTCCAATGGCTGGTTTGTGTACTACTTTGGAGCCACGTTAATGGAGTAATGTAAAGAGGCCGAGGAACTCTATTTTTTGTGAGCTTTCGCTTAACTCCATTTTCGTGTGTTCAACCAGCTCCATTTTCTCTCGTTTCTTTCTGTTCTCTTTTCTATTTGTGTGTGCGTGGCTGTGTTTTTTTTTTTAGTGTGTGAGATCTCATGATTCAAAAGGATCTCTTAGGGGAATTAAGGAAATGGGGGTGCTTCCTTTTTTTTTTTGAAGACAGCAACGACTCCCTTTTCTTTGTCAGAATCCTGGGGTCTAGTTTAGAGATTAGGTTTTTGTTAGGGAAAAATCTGATGGGTTTTTGGCTATTGGGCTCAGGTTTGGCCCAATTTTGGTCATGACTTGGACATTTGAACAAAGCAAGACTTTAGGAGAACTAGTCCAAAACCTTTTCTTTCTTTGTAAATGAAGATAAAACTTATATTAAAAATGTGGCTCTTTTTTATTGTTTTTAATTTTCTTAAGTAAATTATATAAAAGAAGAAATAAGAGCTAAAATATGTATATTAAACTTCAAATTTATTTACATACTAAAAAGTGATAAAAAAACTCAAATATAGTCAAAAATTAGGTGCACATAACTGCCTTTATTTGCTTGGAAACATGAAGAGTTTTCAGGCAAAGACAAAGTGAGTCGTGTGACTAATTTTTGACCATATCATTATTCAAAAGAGAAAGAAAATAAAAGAAAAAGGTGCAACCGAGTCCTGGTTTGGACAACCTACATATCCTGGTTTGTAAGGGAAGCATGTCGCGTGTAGTTCAAGAGTAATGAATTCGAGAGTCGAGCGAGGTTACGTCGAGGCTCCGGTCCGTGGCTTGTTATTACATCAAAATCTAAAGGAACTAAACAAGCCTAGAAGGTATGAATTACAAGATTCCTATCTATAAGTTTTCTGAAGTTTGATCTTGAGTCTTGAATGGTTCTTAATGTAGACTTTGATTTGAACTTTGATGTTTGTTAGCTGCAAGTGCTGATTCATTCTTCCACGGCTTCTTCTGATGAAAACAGGAAATGCAATGCTCGTGACTTCGGTCATGTCTTGAGCAGTTCACATCTTTTCTTCCGATTCTGCATTCTGGATTCACTTATTTTTCCTTTCTTTACTTTATTCTGGATTGATAATTCTTCTTTTGGTCATCTCGAACCTTGTGCCTCGAGGTAAAACCTGCTCAGACACCAAAACAAACAAACAAAGGAAAGTTTTCTGCCTCAGTTTTCACTAGAAAAATTTTGTGAGTTATTATAACAAAATTCTAAACGACTTATTTATTAAAAGCACTAAAGTGTCGGGAATGGTGTACCCTGGGAAAACATGAAGATGATTTTTTTTATTTTTTGTTTTTGGAATGGGGTACCCTTCTTGTCAAAATGATGTCTCAATTAAGTATTGGTGTACCTTATGTTTGAGAAATGTGACTACGGAATGGTGTACCATATATTAATAAAGATGTCAGGGAGTGGTGTACTTTGCATTTAAGCTCAAATCAACTAGGGAGTGGTGTTATCCTATGTTGGAAAGCACAGCTAGGGATTGGTGTGCCATATACTGGAAATGAGATTAGGGAGTGGTGTACCCTGTATTTAAGCTCTCAATTAGAGAGTGGAGACCATATGTTGGAAAATATAGCTACAGATTGGTGTACCCTATACTGGTAAGGAAATATAATCAGGGGATGGAGCCCTGTATTATTAAAAAAGAAATGTAACCAAGGGTTGGTGCCATGTATTACTGGAAAGGAAATGTAACCAGGGGTTGGCGCCCTGTATTATTGAAAAGGAAATGTAACCAGGGATTGGCGCCCTATATTACTGTAAAAATGTTGAATCCCCTGGGCGAAAACGATCTACCTGGACCAAACTACGAAAAGCAAACATGGGCGAAGAGTACTTCTACTCGGAAATATGAGTTGGATCCCCCTAGGTAAAAAGGTTCTACCTGGGTTAAGCTACGTAAAAACAACCTAGGCGACGAGTATTTCTACCTAGAAATATGAGTTGGATCCCCCTAGGCGAAAATATTCTACCTGGGTTAAGCTACGTAAAATAACTTGAGCGAAGAGTACTTCTACCCGAAAACTATGAGCTGATCCCCCTAGGCGAAATCGTTTTATGGTTTTACCTGAGTTAGGTTATGTAAAACAACCTGAGCGAATAGTACTTCTACTCGGAACTATGAGCTGGATCCCCCTAGGCGAAAAGTTTCTACCTGGGTTAAGCTACGAAAAATAACCTGGGTGAAGAGTACTTCTACCCGGAACTGTGAGATGGATCCCCCTATGCGAAAAAGGTTCTACCTGGGCTAAGCTACGAAAAACAAGCCTGGGCGAAGAGTACTTTTACCCAGAACTATGAGTTGGATCACCCTAGGATAAAAGGTTCTACCTGGGTTAAGCTACGAAAAACAAGCCTGGGCGAAGAGTACTTCTACCTGGAAATATGAGATGGATCCCCCTAGGAGAAAAGGTCCTACCTGGGTTAAGCTACGAAAAACAAGCCTGGGCGAAGAGCACTTCTACCCGGAACTAAGAGCTAGATTCCCTAGGCGAAAAAGTTCTACCTGGGTTAAGCTACGTAAAACATCCTGAGCGAAGAGTACTTCTACCCGGAAACTATGAGCTGGATCCCCCTAGGCGAATAGGTTCTACCTGGGTTAAGCTAAGAAAAACAGCATGGGCGAAGAGTATTTCTACCCAGAACTATGAGCTAGATCCCCCTAGGCGAAAAGGTTCTATCTGGGTTAAGTTATGAAACAACCTGAGTGAAGAGTACTTCTACCTGGAACTATGAGCTGGATCCCCTAGGCGAAAAAGTTCTACATGGGATAAGCAACGTAAAACAACCTGAGCGAAAAGTACTTCTACCCGGAAACTATGAGCTGGATCCCCCTAGGCGAAAAGGTTCTACCTAGGTTAAGCTACGAAAAACAACCTGGGCGACGAGTACTTCTACCCGGAACTATGAGCTGGATCCCCCTAGGTGAAAAAGGTTCTACCCGGGTTAAGCTACAAAAAATAAGCATGGGCGATGAGTACTTCTACCCGGAACTATGAGCTGGATCACCTTAGGAGAAAGGGTTCTACCTGGGTTAAGCTACGAAAAACAAGCCTGGGCGAAGCGTACTTTTACCCGGAAATATGAGATGGATCCCCCTAGGCGAAAAGGTTCTATCTGGGTTAAGCTACATAAAACAACCTGAACGAAGAGTACTTCTACCCGGAACTATGAGCTGGATCCCCCAAGGCGAAACTGTTCTACCTGGGTTAAGCTACGTAAAACAACATGAGCGAAGAGTACTTCTACCTGGAAATATGAGCTGGATCACCCAAGGCGAAACTGTTCTACCTGGGTTAAGCTACGTAAAACAACCTGAGCAAAAAGTACTTCTACCTGAAAATATGAGCTGGACCCCCCTAAGTGAAAAAGTTCTACCTGGGTTAAGCTACGAAAATAAGAGGTATGAACAATAGTGATGCATGCTAAAATAAAGGAAAATAGAGATTTTGCGAAACTCACCTTTGGTGGCATTCGTTCTTTAGGAATCGCCATTCTGCACTGCTTTGTTCATGCTGCAAACAAAGAAAAATTGTGAGTTTTAAAAAGTGGTGGTCGGTTTGTAGCCTTGATGTCTTTGGCAGCTTGGCTTTGTGCCCATCTTTTTTTGATGATGATTTCAACCTACCACTAGATGTTTTGTGAATACCACTTGCATTTCTGGCCTCAGAGAGCTTTTGAATTTTCAAACTTTTACATGACGGTTGGTCTCATGGGACTTAACTTTTTTAACTTTATTTTACCTTTGTGGCATCTCACTTTCGACTTATTTCCTCCATAACTTTTAATTTTAGAGTATTGGGGAACCTTTGGCTTTTCAAACTTTGCCAAAACGGTTAGCCACTTGGGACTTAACCTTTTCAACTTCATTTTGCCCTTGTAGACACTTTCAATTTGATTTCCTCCTTTTGAGAGTTTTTGATTTCAAATCATCAGCCATCATGGCCAGTCGGGGTTGTCTTGATGCCCTTGCCGAGACTGGGTGCCTCTTGAATATTAGCTTGTATCAAATAAAAGCCCTGTAAATCAGTTTTGCCATCCCTTCTTTGCCTTAGTTTTGGAACAAAGTTAAACCGAAAGGGATTCAAAGAACAACAAACAATGGAATGGACAATGAATTTAGACAAGAAGTATCCCTTTCGGGGAAAGAAAAGAAGGACTTATCTGGAATACATGCAGACTTCAATGAACATGACATGCCTTGGATTGGACGCCTGATCCTTGTAAACCGTCCGACCCTTAAATATTTATCACAACTTTTGCCTCGAAACCGAGAAACCTTGCCCAGGACTGTGTCGATGCTAGTAACTGTGGGAATCCTATTTTCCGATCAGTGGTGGCCTTCACGGATTTTTACCAACTGTCCTCTCATTTCTCTTCTCAACATTGCCTTACAGTGCTCTTTGCGAGTTTTCACTAACAAGACTCTCTCATTTTGATTTCTCTGCTTACCATCGCCTTATGGTGCCTGTGAGGGTTTTCACCAATAAGATTCTCTCATTTTATTTCTCTCATTTGATTGCATCAGATCCAAGTAAATGTATCCTCCCATTCTTGAACATTCTCGTTGATTGATCGGAAGGACTTGAAAAGGATTTGGGTAAAGACGATTTGGATTGAATTACAACTTTGGAATCTCTCAGGCGAAACCATCGTCGAACCATTGTAACATTTTCCCCAGTTTAACTTTTGGGGGAATGTGAATTTTTATTTTGGTGTGACTGTACCCAGAGAGAGGCTGCCTACGTATCCTTTCGGAATCAAGTCGAGCGTAGTTCAAGCCATTAACTCATTTGGATTTTTGTTTTGTTTTCTTTTTCTTCTTCTTTCTCTTTTTTTTCCTTTTTTTTTATATTGTATTTTTTTTCTTTTTTCTTTCTTGTTTAGGTTCCAAAGAGGGTAATCAAAGAAAGGTAACCGGCTCAAAAGGGTTAGCAAAGGGTTGATGGTGTTTGGATAGCGAGAATGAAAGCCTTCGTCATCCCAATCAGAGAACATTAATGCTACATAGAGGGTCAACCAAAGTATCTTTTGACTACATGCGCGTTGACAGTTGTTTCAGGGACATTTCCTTCGATGTTTCCCAGGTACAACGCTCTCTTTTGCAGTACTTTCGTTACAATGTATGGACCTTTCTAATTTGGAGTCAATTTTCCTTTGGCTTCTTCATGATGCGAGAGGATACGTCTTAGGATGAGTTGCCCCACTTCGAACTTTCTGGGCCGCACTTTCTTATTGTAGGCACATGCCATTCTTTATTGGTACAACTGCCCGTGAAAAACTGCGGCCATACGTTTTTTATCAATCATAGTCAATTGTTCTGAACCGATTTTTAACCCAATGTTTATCCTCAATCTCGGCTTAGACAATGATCCAAAGAGAGGGAATTTCAACTTCTTCCGATTTCATTTGGGTCTTGGCTTAGGCCTAGTGTTCCAATTCTTTGCTTATTTTCTCACAAATCTTATCTTCAACACATTCTGCTTCTTGATTCATTATTTCGAGGTCTGGTGGCGTTTAGGATCTGGGCATGAAGTCCGCAAGCATGTCATGTTATTAAAATCTTTATTAACAGAACTAAAAAGAGAATAAAAAATGACAAGATTAAGAAAAGAGATATTCTTGGACAATGAAATATTGATTTCTTTTGATTTTGATTTTGATTATTTGATTTATTTTATATTTTTTAAAGATATAACGGTTTACATCAGAAAGTAAGACAATAAATGTAAAATATCTGGATTATACCCTGAAATAATACGGACGCAGAAAAGATAGCAAGACTGGCTACCGAGTCTCCAGTCTAATAGGGAACTTTCAGGTTTGGCGCCCGTTTTTAGGTTTCTCTTCTGTCGCGGCAATGGCTACTATGGCTTTCAATGCTGGATCATCAATTCTTCAACTGCCCTTTTGAGGATCCAACAATCCTCTGTATCATGTCCCACTGCTCCAGAGTGGTATTCACATCTACCATCAGCTTGGAGCGAGGGGGATTCAGGGTTTGGCAGATTCGGGGCCACTGGCTGCAACAGACCAAGCTCGATTAGCTTTTGAAACAAACTTGAATATGATTCACCAGTATGGGTGAACTGATTCCTTCTGAGGGGATCTTTTGGGCGAGGATTATATTGAGGAACATTTGGTTGGGGGTTATACGGAGCTTGGTAATGACGGGCATTTCTAGGAGGTGGAGCTCGGTTTTTGTGTATAATATTGTGGCCGCGTGTACTGTCACGCGTTCATCACAGCATTGGGAGGCAGTGCCACAGCATAAGCAGCATCTTGATAGGGATAATAGTGTTGTGAGGCCTTAGAAAGCATATATGATTGGTTGAATGACTTGCGGGCCCCCTCGAGCTCGAAAACATCATGCTCCCCCTTCCCTCATGTTTCTATTCATCAAACCCCCGGAACCATTCTGAACGGTCTGTGATGTGCCCTTAAAGGCAGCATGACTCAAGATTCGGCATGTTTTAAAATCATTTTCGACCATCTCCCCAATTTTGATAGCTTCCGTGAATGGTCTACCCCTAACAGATATCATGTTCTGGAGGTAGTCCGCCTATTGGGCCTGTAGAAAAAGGATAACCATTTCTGCTTCGTTCATTGGAGGTTTTACTGTGGCGGCTTGCTCGCGGTATTTGACAGCATATTCACGGAAACTTTCAGCGATTTTCGTTTTTCAAATTGGACAAAACGTTCTTTTTGGATTAATTTTTTTTACTCTTGCTTTTTTTTTCACTCTTTATTTTTCTTTGTTATTTTTGTCACTCCTTTTCTTTCTTTACTTTTTTTCACTCGATTTATTTAATGGCTATGATCGAATCCGATGAGGATTGCCTACGTATCATGACGCCGCATGAATCAGATCTTACGTAGTTCGGGCAAAATCAGAAATAAAGTAAAATAAACTAACTCTTTTTTTTTTACTCATATACAAATAATCACAGATTTTTTTTATTTTGCTTTTTTTTTTGGAATCTTCGAAAGAAATACTTTAAAAAAAGAAAGAAATTATTTTGAATTTGTTTTTGTTTTTGTAAATTTAAAAAGACAGAAAATATTTTTTTGGATTTTGATTTTTTTTTTGAATTTGGGAGAAAGACCTTTTTTTTTTTAAAAAGGAAGAAAATATTTTTGGAATTTTAGATTTTACGTCTCAAAGAAAGACTTTTAAATAAGGACTTAAAGAAAAATATTTTTTTTTTTTGGATTTTTGAAAAATGGGGGCCGGAACTGATGAGCTTTGCCTACGTATCTCACATTCGGTGAGAATCAGACCCGCGCAGTTCGGTCAAACCAACTATTTTTCTCTTTTTGTGTTTTGAAAATTAATCTTTAAAAATCATACGCACTAGACCACATCATTCTTTTTGTTCATTCAACTGATTTATGCTAAAGTTGGCAATATGCAAGCCTCCCAAATAATACAACAAGTAACACATAACATGACATAATTGTCTCAACAGGGTACTTGTCCTAAAACACAACTCGACCCCTATGCCGACCCCTGCTAAGTCAAATGCACGTGATGCAAACAAAGGGATATCCAGCATACGGTTTGTTCTTCTAGGTTTAAATACTGATGGAGAAGGTATCTAGACTGGCTTACCCGGGCGGACAACCCAAGCCAAGGATCGTCAAGCGTCACCAGTAGTAGAACAACATTGGCTAGCTAACTGCTCTCTCGCCTAAACATGTGTGACTAAATCCTTCACCAGAAGCTGGTAGGCTAAACTGGTTTTATCTCAAGACAGAAATTTTGTGATGTTAGTAGGAAAACACAACATAACTAACTATCAGAAAAGGTAAAAAGTGGCATTTAGCACATTAAGCTCAAACACGTAAAAAAAATCAGATAATAAACAAAAGCCAGGTATAACAGTTATTCTAAACTCGAATTCTGAATCCTAAACCAGAGATTCTGGATTCTTGGTCCCCACCAGAGTCGTCAGAGCTGTCACACCTCCTTTTTTCCGAGGGGGTGGGGGGATTTTTCCAATTTAAGTGACATTATTCGAAATTAGATTATTTATTCAATTCAGAATCGCCACTTGGAATAATTTATGGTGTCCCAAGTCGCCGGTTTATTTTAAATCCCAAATCAAGGAAATTGACTCTATTTTTATGGTCCGCGAACATAGAAGACCGGGCAAGAAATTTAGTTAATCCGGGAGAAGGTGTGAGGCACTCCCGAGTTTCGTGGTATTAGCACGGTCTTCTAATAATTAATACTTGGCCTAATTATCTGATTTATTACATATTTAGAACCCATTGTGTATTTTTAACTTCTAACCGCTTTCAATTAACTTAATCGCCTTTTAGTGTTTATGGAATTTATTTGAACAAGTCGCAATATCGCGCACTCGTTGTTTTTGTACACATTACAAATCGCGTCACGTGAAATGCACCCGTGATTCACAACATGTTTATTTTAATTATTATTTGAAGTGATGGTCGAGTTGCATGAAATGTGCACTCGAATTGGGATTTACATATCGTGACCATGCCACAGGAACCGTACCCATGATCACGATGATGTATTAATAGCGCCTAGAGAAAACTAGGGTGTTTATGAGATAAATAATTTTCCCAAAGCAAACTACCCATGGTCACTATACTTTTCCCAAGCATTCATGTATTAAGAAGAACAAAGTTATCAATTTCTGCAAATCATATTTACATCTTATGCTCTATAAATGCATATTAAACACAAGGGCACAACAAGCATAGAAATAAATAAATAAATAAATAAACACAAACATCTGTTATGATTCACAATAAGAACCAATAAAAAAAACATACTTGTTCATAGCATCATTGTAATTCTGCCCTTCCAATAATGAAACGGAATTCACACCCGCATTCCGACCCGGAAGTATCAACGGCTCGCCACCTCGGACGGCCTTACCGGGAACCTCGAACTTCGAACCGAACTTGGCTCATTTTGTAGTGGTTGATGGAGTGTGGAGGAGCTGGTCGTTTTGTGTGAAGGAAGACAGACTTTGCGGTAGTTTTTCGAACTGTTTTGGGGACTGTTCACGAGGGAAAAGAGCTGGCCGGAGATGGTAAAATCCGGCGAAATGCCGGCGAGAGTGAGCTAGCAGAGAACGATTTTTATGGTTTCGAATAGACTAGTTTTTAGTAGTGGAATAGAGCTTAACTAATGAGATGCTCCAATGGCTGCTTTGTGTACTACTTTGGAGTCACGTTAATGGAGTAATGTAAAGAGGCCCCAGGAACTCCATTTTTTGTGAGCTTTCGCTGAAATCCATTTTTGTGTGTTCAACCAGCTCCATTTTCTCTCTTTTCTTTCTGTTCTCTTTTCTATTTGTGTGTGTGTGGCTGTTTTTTTTTTTAGTGTGTGAGATCTCATGATTCAAAGGGATCTCTTAGGGGAATGAAGGAAATGGGAGTGCTTCCTTTTTTTTTTTTGAAGACAGCAGCGACTCCCTTTTCTTTGTCAGAATCCTGGGGTCTAGGTAAGGGATTAGCTTTTTGTTAGGAAAACATCTGATGGGTTTTTTTGCTATTGGGCTCACGTTTGGCCCAATTTTCGTCGTGACTTGGACATTTGAACAAAGCAAGACTTTGGGAGAACTAGTCCAAAATCTTTTCTTTCTTTGTAAATGAAGTTAAAGCTTATATTAAAAATATGACTCTTATTTATTGTTTTTAATTTTCTTAAGTAAAATATATAAAAGAAAAAATAAGAGCTAAAATATGTACATTAAACTTCAAATTTATTTACATACTAAAAAGTGATGAAAAACTCAAATATAGTCAAAAATTAGGTGCTCACAACTAAAAAGAAAAAAGGAAAGCGGTAGCTTCTAGAATGGAAACTTCTCCTATACTTTTTTAGAATGTATCGCTATTTTAAAATAAAATAAAAAAAGTTTATGGATGAAGTAATCGGAATATCATTCTTTTTGGACCAAACTAAAAAGAAAATGATATCGTAAGAGTTTACCTATGAGAGAATACTCATATATTGGAATAAGGGTGGCATGTGGGCCGGGGCCGGTCCTATGTGGGCTTCACGGGCCCGGTCCTAAGTGGGTCGGGCCTAGGCAGGCCGGTCCTAACCGGTCCCGTATTTCGCGGGCTTCTTGTTGGAACCGGCCCGGGACCGGGACCACGAACTAACGGTCTCGGGTTAAGTGGGTCGGTCCCGGGCCTAAGTGGGCCCAACGGATACTTTCTATTTTTTAAATTTTTTTTATAGAAGTTAGAGAAAAAAATGGTAATAAAAATATCTAAGGCAATTACTTGTAAATTATATTATAGAATTGTCACCTAAATTTTTTAATTCAAATTTAAAGAAAAAAATATTGTAAAGAGATATTCAAAGCAATGCGTTATATATATATATATATATATATATATCTTAACATGTATATATAGCTATAAAAAGTTTGGGATTTTAACAAAGTTGGGGAGTTAAATGGCTATTTTGGCAGGTAAAACGGTCATATTTTAAATGCCATAACGGCTATAATGTGGCAGATTTGTTTTAAAAAAAAATTAGCCGTTGGGCCCGGATAGGCCTGTTTAGGACTGCTTGAACCGGCTCACTTCCTAGCCGGTCCCGGTCTCGCGGGCCTCGCCTATGGGACCGGTCCACTACCCAGCCCACCTCCCCACGGTCCCGGTCCTATCCGGTTAGGACCGTTTAGGCCCACCACCCATTTGGGCTTACGATCGTGGACCGAGCCCACATGCCACCCTTATATTGAAAAGTACTTTTAGCTATTTCTTTTATTTCTTTTTTTTGTATCAAGAAAAATACTCAACCTTGACTTTGGAATTGTTGAGAAAGAACATCCTCCTTTGTGGATCGAGTCGTGCCAAAGAGTGAGCAAGGTGGTATAAACTTATCATTATCATCACTTACTTGGGGCTTTCTAAGAATGTTCTTTATTATTTTTATCCTACCATTTGACTGCACAAGATTTAAAACAAGTCTTTGATTTGCGTATTATATTAATAGTAGTAACAAAGCCGGTTGAAGGCTCCTTGCCTCCTTTTCAGGCAAAGATAAATGCAAACGTTGATAACCATAATTACCTCCTCACTTGCCTTTTCATATACACCCACTTTTGGCGCCATCATTGAAGTTATATCTCTATTGTACAAAATTTTACAAAATGTACCCGTTTTGATTTGAAGAAGTTCAATTTCTTTAATGCAACTTTATAATTCAAATGTGAAGTTCTTCTATCTTTCAAATGCAACTTTAGAAATTTAAATCTTAAAGTAGTTCAATCTATTGAATGCAACTTCAGTTTTCGAATCTTAAGTTATGAAACATAAATTTATTTTTCAAATTTCAACAATTTGTTGGAGTTGGTTGTTTGATACAAAATAAAGCTTGGTCGTATTAACCAAAGCTTTTTATCCCATTTTGATACAAAACATCTGAGCCGTTCAATACATAACAAACTAGAGATCAAGGTCGTTCATCAGATACAGCCTCATTTAATCAGTACAATTAATCTAGGACAACTGTCCACTTTGGATACTGTTTCTAGAGGATTCCTTTAGTGCATGTGAGCACGTGACAATGTATATATCTTCTTTTATTCTTTATACACAATAGCTAGGTAGTTACAAGTAGTGTACATGGACCGGGTTGGTTCGGTTTTTATTAAAACCAAACCAAACCAACTATATCGGTTTGGATTGGTTCGATTTTGTCGGATTTTTCGAGGTTTTTTTTACATGAATAATATGTCAATCTTACTTTGTTAAATTTTTGATAAGTAAATATATATTTAATAAAAATTAAAAAAATTGACAAACATATAATCTATTAAAATATTCTTATGAGAGAATTTTCTTAGTAGCACATAATAATATTTTTTTAGTTGTGTGACAATAAATTTTCGTTGATGTAAACTTTCAATATTAACCGAATTTAATAATTAAACATAAAAAATAATACCATACCTAAATAATAATGTACTATTTAATTTTCAATTGTCGAAATACCACTTCAAATTCGAAAAAGATATAAGAATATAATAGATATTGACATATGAATATGAAAAAACAAAGAGATTGACGCATTTGAACAATACTTGATAAGAAAGTAATCATACAAGATATTATTTAAAGTTAATAAAAATGGAGCACTTCATATTCTATTAAATATTACTTCCTATAAGAGAATCCCAAATATTTCTAGACATTATTTAAAGCAAATTCTATATAAAGTCTTAAAAGTATATATTTATATGTCGGGTTGGTTCGGGTTTTTTATTCATTACCAAACCAAACCTCATCGGGTTTTTTAATCGGTTTGGTTTGACTTTTCGGTTTGATGCGGTTTTTCGGTTCGGTTTGTACACCCCTAGTTACAAGCACATAAATAAGAATAGTACACGTATAGAATAGAGTAACATATTTTGATTCTTTTATTTTGTATAAATGGNTTACAAATTAATTTTGTTATCTCAACGGCTATTTTCTTTTAATTAGATACTCGAAATCTTTTTTGTGATTGAGTACACGATTTATTTTGAAAAAGAGATCCTTTCATTTTTTTATTTTTTTTTTTAATTTTGAATACTTAGCTAGCACTGCTTTTTATAGTATAAATAGCTATGGTTTTCTTCTGGTGAAAGGGATTAGTAGGTCAGATATACGACTTCCACCTTGAGATTACGCTTTAATTACTGTCTTTCACACCCACTGATATAACACTTTTTCTTCACTGCTGCTATTTGTTTCCGACTTCTCCATTAATACTTATTTCTGCCAGCTTCAAATCAAGGCAGGAACTTGAGGCATTGTTAGTTTATTGCAAGTTAATATTCATTATTCTTTGTTGTGGAGTATTACACTTCGTAGTTATTACTCATTCGTCGCTTTTGGATTTTCTGTCCTCGGATCAATTTCTTCTTCATTGGATACTTCGTTTTGTAAATCTGAACCGGTTTGTGCTCGTTTCGGGTCGGGTTCTGAATTTTCGAAGCTCCGGTTTGGTCAGGGGTCTGAAACAAGTGTCGACATTGTGTTCGATCTTCGAACTTCACAGTCTCTCTTTGAGTTATTGGGGTTCCGGCGAGCCTTGGGCAA
>AWOL01S0165882.1:488-13147 GCA_000715115.1 Nicotiana otophora | reverse complement strand
CTCAACAAGAAGATATGAAGAGCATACAAAAACAGGTATGTCCAAAACTGGTATCAGAGCTATGTCATATTATAATCATGAGTAGCTAAATTATTATCTTCCTGATAATCTCTAATATGTAAATTATAATTATCCATCATATAATAGTACTGTTATAGAAATCATCTTGAGAAAGTTTGCCATGAAAATATGCTAAGAGTAGGTAAGCCCAGACTATGCATCCTAAGGTTGAAACCGGTAGGCAGAGAGGCCGTTTAGGGGAGTAAACAAAGTTGAAGCGCTGTTAGGGTAACTGATTGAAGCAGAAAATCATGGTAGTGACCAGAAAAGATGATCAAAATAACTTATTATAATATGATGAATAAGGATAATAGACATAGAGATTGGAAGGAATATGTTTAGCAAATCATATGATAAAATGAACACTTACTTAATAGATGATGATCTTAGTTATAAGATACTTATACTATATATATTGAAAAATATTGATAATGATGTAAGAAGAATAATCTATGAGAAATTACTTGCTTTTGAAATAATAGAAATAATGGATCAAAATTGGACAGAATTAATTATACCAGAAATAGACTTATATGAATTAGATCTATATTCTGATATATTCTGATGAATAATATATATCTACAATATTGGCAACAAGCTACCGACAGCCTAGAACTACTGACAAATTTAGTAAAAACTAATATAGAAGAATACCAAAGAACCCAAGATATAGAATATATAGAATATATATTAGAAAGCTTAAAAGAAATAATTAGATTAATTCTACTACAAAAAGAATATTATGAGAAAGCTTTTACATTTGACTAAAATAAACAAAGAAAAATTTTCTATAGATGAAAAAACATATAAAAACCAAGATGGATTGAAAATAAAAATAATATTTTCAAACTTAGGCAGAAGATATAAAAAAATAGGAGCCCAAATTCAACAAATAATCAAACCCAAGCCGGCACCTTGGAATCTGACAAAACTCATAGAATCCAATAACCCATTCAATTACGAGTCCAACCATACTAGATTCACCCAAATCCGACTCCGAATCGATATTCAAAACTGAAAAACTCACTCTATGAAACCTTAGGCTAAAACCCTCGATTTCGCTTTCAAATTCATAACCCAATTACCAAATAACGAAGACAAAATCTCGAAATATAATCACAAGTGAGTCAATAATGCTTACCCCAAGTCACATGGTGAATATTTCTTCAAGGATCGCCTCAATCCGAGGTCTATATCTCCAAATATGAACAAAATGACCAAACCCTCGATTTAAAGGCTTCCGCCCAGCCATTTCCGCTTTTGCGTAGACATGAGCCCCTTCTGCGGCG
This sequence comes from Nicotiana otophora, assembly GCA_000715115.1. Classification (NCBI taxonomy): domain Eukaryota; kingdom Viridiplantae; phylum Streptophyta; class Magnoliopsida; order Solanales; family Solanaceae; genus Nicotiana; species Nicotiana otophora. The sequence goes on along the minus strand of AWOL01S0165882.1, from coordinate 11,798 downwards.
TCGCTTCTGTGACACAAGCTCCGCTTCTGTGGACTCCACTAGCCAGAGGACCCCTCGCACCTGCGGATCTCCATCCACTTCTGTGCAACAGCAGGTGCGAATCTTAACGTGCTTCTACGCTCAAGCTCGCTTTTGCGCCCAAGATCATTGCTTCTGCGGGGTTTTCGCTTCTGCGATCTTCCTTGCCCTTGTCTCACCTCTCTTCTGAAAAGAAGACCCCTCATCTACAACATCGCTTCTACAACCAATGGTCTGCAGATGCAGCCAAACCACAACCAACAGCCTTAGCCAAATGCAACATGCGACGAAATGGTCAGAACCTCGTCCGAAACTCACTCGAGCCCCTCGGGACCCCGTTTGAATATACCAACAAATCTCATAACATAATACGGACCTACTCGAGGCCTAAAATCACACATAATAACATTAAAATGATGAATCGCACCTCAATTCGAACTAGAATGAACTTTTAACTTTCAACTTCCAAACTCGCGTCGAAACATATCAAATCAACCCGGAATGAACCCAAATTTTGTACAAGAGTCCCAAATGACATAAAAAACTATTCAAATTTCTAGAACCATAATCTGAACCCGATATCATCAAAGACAACTTTCGGTCAAACTTATGAACTTTTCCAAAACTTCGAATTTCGATTTTTCGCCAATTAGTGCCGAATCCTTCTAGAAATATCCAAATACAAATCCGAGCATACGCCCAAGTACAAAATCACCATCCGTACCTAACAGAATCATCAAAACTCCGTTCCGAGGTCAAATTCACAAAAGTCAAACTTGGTGTCCTTTTTCCAATTTAAAGCTTAAATCATAAAATTCATTATTCCAAATCGATTCCGATTAACGTGAAAATCAAAACCAACGATTCATAAAAGTCATAATACATCATACAGAGCTATTCATGCCCTCAAATTACCGAGCTAAGTGTAAATATGCAAAATGACCAGTCGGGTCGTTACATGAAGCGACCGGCAGGTTTCTCTCAACAAAGAGAGAGATGACAGAAGACCCCTTTGGGGGAAGTGCGACTGTTCACTTTTTGTAGATAAGAGAGATATGGGAGAAGACCCTTTTGAGGGAGATGACTGCTCTCTTTTTGGAGAATGAGAGATGAGATAATTTTGGATAGGGAGATATGAGTGGGGCGGTTGATAATTGAGAAGTGAGGGGTGTTATTAGGATTTTGTGTTATAAAGATCTGATGGTCTCTAAGTGGGATGGGCTTGTGTAGTATATATATATATTGGTATATGTGTAAAGATATGTGGACATAATTTAAGTAAAGAATAAATATAAATTGAAAAACAAAACATGTGGTCAAAAGGTGAAGAATTTCATGTCACATCGGAGTCACATGAAGGTCACATTAAGTGACTTGTCACATCGTGATGTCTTGTCACATCATGTGTGTTGTCACGTCATATATTGACGAGATATTGGCTCTGATTGTATTTGATCCATATTTTGAGAATAATTCTACCGTCTTCCTTATAATTACTAGCATGTGCTCTAAATTAGAAAATGATTATTTAATTAAAAGATCTTGTAGTATTTATTTAAGATATAATTACTACAATTGTGTCGTAGTAGTTATTATTTTATTTTTTGAAAAGACAATAAATTGATAGAATATCCTAATATTTGAAGATTATGATAATTATCAATAAATTATTTTTAATTTTTAAAAATGCACAAAATGGTAGTATTTAACTAATTGCAATAAAATGATAGAAATTTCCATATTGTATAAAAATAGGAATAATTATCAATAAAATATATTAAAGCTAAATAATGTGCAAAAACTATATTTTTATTATTTTTTTGACTAGGAAGCCTGCAAAATTTATTTTTTAAATTCGGAGGGTCAAAATTGACTGTCAACAACAGCTCCTCTTTGACCGGAGAAGATGTAAGAGTCTTCGGGCAATGAAATTGACACCATAATCAATTTTGACCCTCATGACAGAGTGAGGGGATGAGGAGATTTTGAGGATTGTGATCGAACTCGGGTATTTGAATTGCCTATATATCTCAGGTTGCACAAGAATCAGGTCGCGTGTAGTTCTGGAATGATTGAGTACTACTTATGAATCGTAGCCTCAAGGAGTGGAAGACAAATGCGCAAAGACGAAGAGGTTCGTGTGATCTCGACATTGCTTTTAAAATTGCCCCACTGTCGGACTGTGATAACACTGGGATGTGGATGTTGGTTGATTGGTGAATCGATTGAATGGACTTTGATGTGGATGCGGCTGGACTCTGTGTTGGGTTTTCCTACATATCTTGGATGTAACAAAAATCAGGCCAGTTGTAGTTCGAGAAAGCGATGGGATGATTTTTGATTTTTGATTTTGAAAGTCGCCCCATCATCAAGCTATGATGACACTTGGTGTTATTTGATTGTGGGGGTTCGGATTACCNAGGACGAAGAGGTTCGTGTGATCTCGACATTGCTTTCAAAATTGCCCCACTGTCGGACTGTGATAACACTGGGATGTGGATGTTGGTTGATTGGTGAATCGATTGAATGGACTTTGATGTGGATGCGGCTGGACTCTGTGTTGGGTTTTCCTACATATCTTGGATGTAACAAAAATCAGGCCAGTTGTAGTTCGAGAAAGCGATGGGATGATTTTTGATTTTTGATTTTGAAAGTCGCCCCATCATCAAGCTATGATGACACTTGGTGTTATTTGATTGTGGGGGTTCGGATTACCTACACACCTCATATCAATGGACATAAGAACGATACTTGGGGACATGTCGCCGATTGCTGTTGGAAAGCTCGCCGTTCATCCTCAAAATCTTCCCTAGTTTATTTGCTAGAAGATAGTTCCACATTGTGTCGTGTCTTTGGTAAGTAGAGTTGACGATGTGTAGACTATGCTTTCGTTTGGCTCGAGAAAGATTAATATGTGATTTTTGAATGCAGTAGGGTCACGTTTTATAACTCTAATTCGAGAGGGATCCGGGCTAGATACCGGTCCAAAGAGATTGGAGTACTTTGCTTTTTTGAAGCAAATCCGCACTTTATACTGGTCCGAAGTGATCGGAGCACTTTGATTTTAGAAGAAAATACGGGTTGTGTACTAGTCCGAAGTGATATCAGAGCACTTTGGTTTTAGAAGAAAATCCGGGCTGTGTATCGATTCGAGGCAATATCGGAGCATTTTAACCTAAGGTATTTGTATTGGAAGGTGGGCACTTGTAAAATTGAATTTGAAACGAAATGCCCATTGTTCAGGAGGGCGCCTGGAAAATTTTGACTTTGAAATGAAATTCCCATTGTGCAGGAGGGCACCTGGAAAGTTTGACTTTGAAATGAAATGCCCATTGTTCAGGAGGGCGCCTCGAAAATTTGACTTTGAAATGAAATGCCCATTATTCAAGAGGGCTGCTGGAAAAGCAAGAAGCTATTTTTTTCTATGTAAGAAAATTGATGAAGATGGTTATGTTATTAATAACTCAAGCAGGCAATAGATGAAAAAAATAGATTTGAAATGATATGGTCGAGTCTAACTCAGACTGCCTACATATCCCAGTGAAATCAGGCCAAGACGTAGTTCGATTGCAAAAGATGACTGAATCCGATGTGGATTGCCTACGTATTCCTACCAAAGGAAATCAAGTCGCGGCGTAGTTCCGAATATATAGAAATAACTTTTTGGATTTTCTATTACAAAAGTGGTACCGGACCCTACGTGGGTTGCCTACGTATCCCTTGTGGAAAGTCAGGTCCGGCGTAGTTCTGTTACAACAAAACCTAACTCTACCGTCAACAAAACTTAACTCTTTTGTTTATCTATATTTCCACTATTTTTGTAGCTTCTTTGTAGAGAATTTTGGAAAATTTGAGAAGTAAAGAAAGATTGTGATTTATTAACCGATTATCATTTTTTGACTCGACTTTGCTTGGTACCAACAATTAGTTTTGTGCCTAAGAATTTTCACCATATACTTTCCAACAAACTGTGATCAGCTTATGGGTAATTCCTATAGCTTCGAGTGGTACCTCATGTATACCTAAGTATCGACAAGATTTGTTCTACTTGCTTCAATCAAAGGTTTGAATTCTGCCTAACTCATGTTTCGAGTTCCCTCACCAAAACAAAGTCCTAATATTTACACATATTTGAAGTATTTATTTTTATCGTAGGATATTTTCCGAAGCATACTCACAGTCAGAATGATGTTCAAATGCATGCGATTGAGATACCATATGCTTGATCTTTATGTGAGTATCCACTAATGTGAGAACACTTAGAATAGAATCATGTAGGGCTTTGTTATCGACTTGTAATGTAGGCTTGGGGATGGGTAGGATATTTATTTGGGAAAAAAGTGACTAATTCTCCTTGAGCGTTGCACTGTCATCGTGCCTTCAGTGTTTAAACCATGCTTTGGCGCTCGATCTTGTTCGGCTCGATGTCCCTTTCTTTTATTTTGACTTCTTTTTGAACTTGTTGGAGGGTCTTCTTCCTTTTCAGATATTTCCTCTTTCTTTTTTTCTTTTTGGGGTTTCTCCTGATTTGCATGAGTTTTTCCTTCTTTTTGTTGGAGTTCCTCCTCTTTGAGTTATGGAGTTTTCTCCTTTTTGTTGGATTTTGTACGAATTTGCGGAAGTTTTTCTCCTTCTTGTTGGATCCTCCTTTTAAAATTGCGGAGCTTCATTTTTTCTTTTTCCTGAAGTTATATCTTTGGTTGTCTTGGACTTTGCATCTTTTGCCTTTACATGCATGTCGCCTTCACTTTGGTCTTCGTCCGAAGTTACATGTTTTCAGTGCGCGTAAGGAGGTTGGGCCAAGAGAGGGGTAGTGCTTGTAAGCTCAATGAAGGGTATAGGCTAAGATGTGGTTGTCCAAAGAAATAGCTTAAGGCTCAAAGGGGGGAAATGCTAGGGATTGAAGTCATTTGATAGGCTAGAAAGGCTCAAACGGGTAAAAGAAGGCCTACGATCCTTTCCCAAACCAAGCGTTACTCAGGATTTCGCCTCAACGGACATTCAGGCCAAGTTCTAGATCTACAATACCATGCAATGCATTTTAAATCTAAAGCTCACCACACAATGCACATGAAACGATGAGTTCAACTTTGTTCTTGACTTAACTATAAGCATGAGAATTTTCAAGCATCCCTAAGGTATAATTAAGAGTTACCACAAGAATCTATAGTTTACCACGAATCTGACCCTCACCATCATACCAATTAGCACGTTCTTTTCCATGTACACGTCTAACTATATCGGTACCAACCAAGTCAATATTTGGTGATTTTTCCTCTTTTGTTTTCCTTTTTGTTTTTGGATAAATTGGACCAGAGTAAAAGAAAAGTTTCCCCTCCTCAGTTTTTGATTTTTGATAAATGGGACCAAACCTGAGGAAGGGTTCCCTGTTTTTTGGATTTTGGGATTTTGACCCGATAACAATTTTTTATTTTTACCTCTTTTTTGACTTAATCAAAAAATATTTTGTTGTGATTTTTGAAAAAATGAGACCGAACCCGAAGGTTGCCTACGTATCTTATTGAAATAAGATTCAGGTCAAGCGTAGTCCAGGGAGGGTGGAAAGAAAATATTTTTTTAGATTTTAATTTTCCTTTAATTTTAACTTAATCAATTTTTGTGGCTTTTGATAAAGAGAATTTAATGTAAAACGGGCTTTGTGGTTACCGTTCTGAAGCGCTATCAGAACATTGAATGTCAGATGGGCTTTGTAGTTACCGTTTCGAAGTAATATTAGAGCATTGAAGGTTAGACAGGCTTTGTAGTTACCGTTCTGTATAGGAGCATGGACAGGAAAGTAAAATGACGGGTTGTGTACTATTCCTTATAGGAGCATTGAACAACAAGGTAAAATGACGGTTTGTGTACTGTTTTGTATAGGAGCATTGTTTGTACGGGGCTGGGTACCATTCCGTTTATGAGCGCTGACAGAAAGTAAAATGACGGACTGTGTACCGTTCCATATAAGAGCATTTTTAGTACGGGGATGGGTACCGTTCCATTTAGGAGTGCTGACAGAAAAGTTAAATGATGAGCGGTGTACCATTCCGTATATGAGCATCATTAGTACGGGGCTGGGTACCGTTCTGTTTAGGAGCGCTGAGGTGAAAGTAAAATCTCGGCACGATGGGAGGGATAAGAAAGTAAATCTCTGCACGATGGGAGTGATNTCCGCATGATGGGAGTGACATGAATTGAAACCTCCGCATGATGAGAGCATTTGTTTTATTTTTTTGAAAAATGAGATTGAACTCGGGAAGGGTCCTTGATTAATGATTTTTCATTTTTGAAAATAAGATTGAACCGGGGAAGGGTCCTTGATTGATGATTTATTTTTGTTTTTATTTTTGAAAAATAAGACCGAATCCAAAGGTTGCCTATGTATCTCGTCGAAACGAGAATCAGGTCAGGCGTAGTTCGGGAAGGTAAGAGATAAAGGGGTGATGTTTTGGATTTTGAATTTCCTAAAGAAAAGAGGATGATATTTTTCGGATTTTGATTTTGATGTTTCACGGAGAAACTTCTGGAGAAGAACAGAGGAAGGTATATATATTTTTAATTTTATTTTGATTTTTTGGAGATGATCGTTTCGTAAGGATTTTCGGTCAACAGTGACCCAAGTGGCCAGACTTGACCGATTCGTCAAGTTAAGGATGAAAACAATCGGACCCATTATAGGTTCCCTATGTATCTTGACAAGAGGCCAAGAATCAGGCACACGTAGTTCGTGAATATTAGGGATAAAGGAAGATATTTTGGATTTTTGTTTGAATTCCCTCAATGAGTAATTATGCAGACATATGTTTTTGGATTTTGATTTTCCTTTGATGTTTACAGAAAGACTTCGAAGATGATCCTTTCACAAGGATCTTCAGCCAACTGTGACCCAAGTGGCCAGACTTGACCGACTCGTCCAATTAAGGACAAGAAAGACCGGACCCATGACGGGTTGCCTACGTGTAAGGCCCCGTAGAACTTTGCAAAAGAAAATAATATTTCGTGGCACCGAATTGGTTTTACGTGTTGAGGATTATAGAAATTCTTCACGGCGAGCTTGCAATCCGCGGCTCGGACTTTTTGGGTTGAACAATGCACGGGAATGAAAAGGAAAATTTTTGGCAAACAATTGTAATATTGCGGTCCATTATGCGACCGCAGAATCGCTTTGCGGCAAGGGCCAGTTTGGGGGCAATTATGCGGTCGACTGTGCGACTGCATAATTGTTATGCGGTGCATTATGCGATTGCATAACAGTTATGCGGACCGCATAGTGATCGCATACATAGACAGATTTTTTGGTCGTTTGGTCTGTAATTATGCGACCATTTTGCGGTCCGCATATCCGTTATGCGGTCGCATATGCGACCGCAGAACTGTTACAGAGCTCCATTTTTGGGTTTTTAAAACCCGACCCTATTTATTTAAATACACTCTCTGGGCCATGTTTGAGCGATAATCTGATATTTTAGAGTGAGAGAGAGTGCCCTAGAGTGAGAAGGAGTTCTTCAATAATTATTCTTCAATTCTTGCTCATGTTTTGGAAGATTAAGAAGGGAAACTCACTAGGTCTTCATCATAGAGGTAAGATTCTACACCCTAACCCTCAATTTAGAATTTTGTGTAGAAATGGATAATTAGCAAGATAATTTCTGGGCAAGAGGGTTGTTTATTTTGCATGCATGTGTTATCAAAGGGGTTAGGAAGATTGTTGAGCTAAAAAAGGTAAAGATTGGGTTGTGGGATGATGGAATCCTCCATAAAAGGGCCTTGAAACCTTATGCACACTTTGTGTTTGATAAAATGCTCAAATGAGCTAGAACCATGATCGTCTTCCTAATTTTAGTTCAATTTGTGTATTTTCTAAAATAGATTGAAGTTGCTAAGAATTCCGGAACATTTAGAGTATAAGAAATCTCAAGTGAGGTATGTTGGCTAAACTCTTCTTTAAGAATTGGAATTCCCAATATCCTTGTAAGTTCCGAGATGTTGATTATAAATGGGGTATTCCGATAAGTTTTGTGATCAAGATATATGTTCAATTCGTGTTTCAGATGCTCTTATCATATTCTATTATAAATTGAGGATGTGTCCCAAACTATGGATTATGTATCCACATGTTATAATTTCTAGTCGTGATTTATGTGAAAGTTATTATGCCAAGTTGTATAGAGATTGTGATTGTGATACACCTCCACCCGTATACATTGGGGTGAGGCGGCATGACCGCTTTGTGTGGAGATTATGGTATAAAGATTGTGATTGTGATACACCTCTACCCGCATACATTGGGGTGAGGCGGCATAGTCGCTTTGTGTTGGTGTTGGTATATTTGATTCACCTCCACCCGCATACATTGGGGTGAGGCGGCATAGCCGCTTTGTGTTGGTGTTGGTATCGTTGATTCACCTCCACCCGCATACATTGGGGTGAGGCGGCATAGCCACTTTGTGTTGGTGTTGGTATCGTTGATTCACCTCCACCCGCATACACTGGGGTGAGGCGGCATAGCCGCTTTGTGTTGGTGTTGGTTTCGTTGATTCGCCTCCACCCGCATATATTAGGGTTAGGCGGCATAGCCACTTTGTGTTGGTCTTGGTATCGTTGATTCACCTCCACCCGCATACATTGGGGTGAGGTGGCATAGCTGCTTTGTGTTGGTGTTAGTATCGTTGATTCACCTCTACCCGCATACATTGGGGGTTGGTATTGGTATCGTTGATGCACTTCCACCTGCATACATCGGGTGAGATGGGGGGGCCACTTTGTGTGAAGATGGTTACAGAGGATCTCATCTTAAATCCTATAAATGTTATTGATAGCTTTTAATAAGCTTGTTATGGTTTAAATGGTTATCTATATTATTCTATTGTTGCACTGGTTCATCATATTCAACTTGTATTTCTGAATTCTTAAATTAGTGTTTAGTTTTCATACTAGTACTATTCGACAGTACTAACTTCCTTTTTGCCGGGGGCGCTGCATCTTTAAATGGATGCAGGTGGTTCCACAGCAAGAGATATTGATCAGTGATAGCAGCACACCTTCTTTCCAGCTGACTTGGTGAGCCCCACTTCATCCCGGGGTCATGTATCTTTTGTTCTTTGGGTATTCTATTTGAGGTATAGCCGGGGCCTTATTGCCGGCATTGTCATTGTACTCATCTTTATCTGTAGAGGTTCCGTAGACATAGTGTGGGTTGTATAATGGTGCTGAGGAAGTCATACTCGTGTGTTGTGCTTGAATTACTATTTCCACTTCAGATTATGAAAAATGTGTTTGGAATTGAGACTTTAAAATAAAGTAACTGATGGTAAGAAATTGGTATTGCAACATGATCACTTTATTGGTTGATTAAAGAAAACATATATATTCTCTTTATTCATGAATGAGTTTGGGTAGAGGGAAATCTCATAGGCTTGCTTGGCCGGGTTCACTCGGTTGAGCGCCGGTCGCGCTCCTCGATTTTGGGGCGTGACAAACTTGGTATCTTGACACGAGGTAAAGAATCAGGCGCGCGTAGTTCGTAAAGGTTGGAGGGTATGAGTGTATGGTTTTCATCACTTCTTTACTCTCTTATTTCAAAGAATTGCAACTAACTATATTCATTGCATCACATATATGTATAAAATGCAAGGGTTTAAACAAACTCGGAGCGATTCCTCGTTGTACCCATGATTGGGTGTGGTATCCCTAGAGTTGAAGAGTGTGTCCTTCCAGAAGATGTGCCCTAGCTGCTCCTTCGAACAGTTTCTTCGATGCCCCTGACTGTTTGCGATACAATTTTTGATATTGTCTCCCAATTGACTACACAGATGTTTTGTTGTGACCTTTCGGCTATCCACATGAACCTTTTGGTGATCGTCCCCAGCTATTAGCCGGGGCGATTATCTGATGCAGATACAAAATTATAGTGAGAGTAGTGCCGTCATAAAATTATGGAATCAAGAATTATAACTAACACTCCCCTGATTGTTCGGTTGATGTTCCACAGTGCCCGATATCGGATGCTATTTCTTGTGCAGTCCCAGGATGATGCACCTTTCGGCTGTCCATGGAAACCATTTGATGATTTTCCCCGGTTGATAACCGGGAATGATGTTATGATATAAATATAGAAAAGGGGTGAGAGCAGCGATTTAATAAAAACTGACGAAGTTCATTGTATAACCACTACTCCCCTGGGTGGGTGGGTGGAGACTGGTAGCTTTTGAACAAGAGACAAATGGTAGCATAGCGCATGGATCAGTCTAAAATGACGGAAGTCACTAAAAGTGTGAGGTATGATTGAGAAGAATACGTCGAATCAATGGAAGATGTACCAAGTGGGATTGACGTATCTCTGAAAAGGATGGTGGAGTTCGAATGACAGTATGATTACGGAGATGGTCATGAAGACCAAAATGGACATGCGTATTTGAAAGGTCAAGGTTCAACACAAGTCAACCAAAGTTTATTCAGACAAAGAGAACCTAACAGTGGATAACAAATAGAATGTACATGTAACAGATAAAGGATAAATAACAATGGCAAGCAAAGAATATATAACAAATATACCAAGAACATGCAGCAAATAAAGGATACGTAACAATTAATCTAGCTAAAGCAAGCTGCAAGATTTTATGTACAATGACCTAGGAATTCTAAGAGTAGATTTACCTAGATTCGAGCATGAGTTAAGGACGACCGCGAGATAGTACATAGTTAACCTTGTTTGCCAATCTCTGAAACTAAGTAATTTTGAAACAAGATTTGGAGGGGTGAAAAGACTACCTTCACGTGACTTGTGTGATTGTGTACGACCAAAGTCGATTGGAAAAGTGATGACAATTCAATAAGCAATACCATAAGCATGTGATAAAGAATATAAAACATAGACATTTGTAAAAGCATATACAACATAGGTATGTGTAAAAATGAACACACAACATAAGCATATTTAAAGAACGTACAACATAGGCATGACAAAGAATATGCAGCCCGAAGCACGCAACGAAGAATACACGACTTGAAGCACGCAACATAGAATATGCGACTTGAAGCACACAACAAAGAAAATACAACTCAAGGTAAATGACAAAGAATATACCACTTGAAGCAAATGGCCAAGAATATACCACATTGAAGCATGCGACGAAGAATACGCGACTTGAAGCATGTGATAGAAAGAATAGAAGTTGGAGTATCGGAGAACCTGTAATCCCTCAAGTAATTGATCGAGTCCGCTGTGGTTAGAACCTGAAGTATCCCCAGAAGAGTCTCCATGTTGTTGCAACCTATTTTGCACAAGTCAAA
>AWOL01S0165871.1:7092-28546 GCA_000715115.1 Nicotiana otophora | reverse complement strand
AAATAATTATCTTTCGAATATAATTCTTTCAAATAATATCCTTCAAATATAATTATTTCAAATAAATGTCTTTCGAATATAACTCTTTCAAATAATATCCTTCAAATAAATATCTTTCGAATATAACTCTTTCAAATAATATCCTTCAAATAAAAGTCACCTTATGACACCTCATCTCATAATCATAAAATACAGGTCTCAGCCCACTTTAATATTTTCACGGCACCTCGTGCCAATATCTCTATCACAATCGCACGGACAATACATATAACAATACCAACTAGGTGGGAGAAAAGTCAATAATAATAAAAGAAATAAAGTGGGAGGCACACAGTAAGCAACAACGACTACAAGTCACATATAAAACCTAGATGTACAATAACATCTCAAGATAAAGGCATGAATAAATACACAACGAAAAAATATCACAGTATAATGTATGTCTCTTATCCTCGCCTGCATGGAAACACCCTCCGTGCCATGAACATATAATTATATAAAAATAATGGCACGGCATCATCCTTCGTGCTTTTACTTTCATCCTCACCTGATAATATAAATGAAATGGCATGGCATCACCCTTCGTGCTTTTACACTCTCAATGGTACTGCATCACCCTTCGTGCTTTACACTCTGATAATATAAATCAAATGGCACGGCATCACCCTTCGTGCTTTACACCCTTCATTACCAAGCACATGTATATCATTAACAAGCAAGGTAGGAAGCATAAATAACATCAAGGAGAGTGTTTACGCGACAACACAATACAACAATTCATATCACAATTTGCCCAATGACCACAACCAATTCCCAAGATATATCAAAATCAATAAATTTTTCAACAAATAGCCCAAAGATTCGCACAACGTATATAAAACCTCAAAATAACAACAGAGATGGAAAAGTAACTCAACATAGGACAACACCTTCTTTAATCCAAAATTTTGATAAATATATTAACGCCTCTTTTTAAGCTTATTTAATATTATTTACAGATAAGAATTCCATAATGAATTTAATTCAAAGAAAATTATTAAATGAACCACACATTGAATTCACATAAAAATGCAAGTGACAATAACATCAAATTATCATATAAAATACAAATTTGACAAACAAGGAATGGGGCATGATAATTCAAGGATTTACTAAGTTCCAATAATTTTTCAATATAATACATAAGGGCATCTACAAATTTCAATCAATAATAATTGCACATATAAACCATATACGTACTCGTCACCTCGCATACACGACTTTCACATTACACAAATGGCACATACAACTCAATGCTTAAGGGGTAATTCCCCCACTCAAGGTTATGCAAGATACTTATCTCGTTTCACAACCAATTTCAAGATTCCAATAAACCTTTGCCTCGCGAATTCGTGTCCGAAAGCATCAAATCTAGTCACAAATAATTCAATATACTCAACACAAATCGTAGGAATTAATTCCATATAAATTTGCTAAATTTCACAATATAAATTCACAATTAACTCAAAAATCGATAGTGGGCACACATCTTGGAACCCGATAAAAGTTACAAATACGAACGCCCATTCAACCACGAGTCCAACCATACAAAAATTATCGAATTCCGACATCGGATTGACCTTCAAATCTTCATTTTACATTTTTGAAAGATTTTAAAAAAATCTAAATTTTCTTCCATATATTCATGGATTCATGATGTAAATGAGTATGAAATCATGAAATATAATTAATATAGGTTAATGAACACTTAACCCAATGTTTACCTGTGAAAATCGCCCAAATCAAGCTCTCCAACTCTATTTTTGTCAACAATAATATATTACCCCCGTTTATAGGGCCTCAACTATTTCGGGCGCCACATGTGGTGTGGGGCGCTAACTGTGGCGCTATTTACAGTACCTTTAAATATCCCAGTGCCAGGCTAGCGCCCCACGCTACCCTGGGCGCTGACGGCGACGGAAAATCGTTCCTGACACGGAAATGGGCATAACTCTCTCATACAATGTCCGAATTCGACGATTCTTTTTGCTATAGCTAGAAAATTTCAATATGGGTCTACTGCTTCAATAATAACTGAATTTGGAGCTCATTTTCTTAATGTAATACCGCGTATTCTTGAAAATACGATGTTGAAACATTCTAGGTTCGATGCCGAAACATAGCAAATCAAGTCCGATAAACCTCAAATTTTGCACACAAGTCATAAATGATATAAGGGACCTATCAAAATTTTCATAACTGGATTCCAACCCCGATATCAATAAAGTCGACTCCCGGTCAAACTTTCAAACCTTCCATTTTTAATTTTCGCCATTTCAAGCCAAAATCAACTACGGACTTCCAGATAAATATCTGGACACACTCCTAAGTTCAAAATCACCATACAAAGATATTGGAATCATAAGGGGGGAGCAGCCTTTGCGAACGCGAAGGAGGAATCGCGAACGCAAAACCACTCAGGCTACTGCTCATCGCGAACGCGACAGGCCCTTCGCGAAGTCGAAGAAGGCCTGACGCCCAGACCTTAAAATAGAACCAAAACGGGATTTTACCCATTTTTCATAAACTCTCCATTAGAGCTCGGCTTAGGTGCGATTTTGAAGAGAAAACTCAACATCAATTCATAGGTTTGTACTATTTAACTCATTGTATTCCATTTCTATCATCACCCATTAAATGCCTAGCCCTAATCTTTGTTCTTTCATGGTAGAAAACTAGGAATTTAAGAAGAATTGGGAGGTTTTGCAAATTAGAGATATAGACCTCAATTTGGGGTTGGATTCTGAAACTAATTACATAATTGGGCTCAGCGGTGAATGGGTGAATGGATTTTAGTCCGAACCTCGGGTTTTGACCAAGCGAGCCCGGGGTCGATTTTTGGCTTTTTGGGGAAAAGTTTGGGGAACCTAAATTTATGCATTGTAATTGATTTATTTAGAAATATTTGATATTAATGAGTCGTTTATGGATAGACACGAGTGGTTTGGAGGTGGATTCTAGTGAAAAAGCGTTAATTGAGCATTGAGTGGAATTTGGAGCGAGTTAAGTGTTGTGGTTAACCTTAACTTGAGGGAACATGACTTGTTTGTCTATTTGCTATATGTTTAAATGTTGGGGAACAACGTATATGTGAGGTGACGAGTACTTATGTGTTGTAGTGGGGTTAAAGCATGCGGGGCGGGGCTTGATTTCTTGTAATTATAGCTTCCTTTGTTCATGTTATCCATGTTTAGACTAGTATTGCTATATTGATTGTTCTTATCATGTGTACGGATCTTCTGGTGATAATTGAGTATTGATTCCGAAGTTGAGGTTGATATTGTGGAACCAAATGTTGAAGTAAGGCTTGTACTTGTTATTCTATCTCCCTGTTGTTATTTATTTATTGCATTATGGTAAGGGAGAGTGTTAATGCACGAAGGGTGATGCCGTGCCATATTGTGAGTGTTAATACACGAAGGGTGATGTCGTGTTGTATTGTGAGTGTTAATGCACAGAGGGTGATGTCGTGCCACATTGTGAGTGTTAATGCACGAAGGGTGATGTCATGCCATGTTATGGGAGTTAATGCCCGAAGGGTGACGCCGTGCCGTTTCTATTGTTCTTATGGTGAGATTGAGAGTAAAAGCACGAAGGGTGATGCCGTGCATTTTTCCTTTACTGTGTTTACTTGTTCTTATTGGTTCATAGTATATTGCATGTTCAAGTTACCATTCTGTTATAGTTCTCTATCTCGTATTCCCCTCAGCATGTTTTTCCCTCCCAATAGTACATGTTTAGCTGTTATTTGTACATATACTATTAAATTTCACATGTTTGTTATGTAGGTGTCTTGTCATAGACTCGTCACTACTTTGTTGAGGTTAGGCTCGACACTTACCAGTACATGGGGTCGGTTGTACTGATACTGCACTCTGCACTTCCTGTGCAGATTTTGGTATTGGTCCTAGTTGATCGAAAGGCGTAGTAGCTTGGACTGGTTCATCGGAGACTCAAGGTAGATCTGTTGGCGTTCGCAGACCTTGAAGTCTCCGTCTATCTTTTCAATTCTTTTCTTTTACTGTTTCTTTCGTTCAAATAGTTGTATTTCTTTCAGACTTTTACTTGTACTAAATCCTAGAAGTTCGTGAATTGTGACTCCAGATCCGGGTGGTAGTAATTAATGAAGTTTTTATATTATTCCGCTGTATTTCATTTTAGCTTATTTGTTGTTATTTACTGAATTGAATAAGGATTGGCTTAATAATTTTCTAACGTCGGCTTGCCTAGCAAGTGAAATATTAGGCGCCATCACAGTTCCGACGGTGGAAATTCCGGGTCATGACAACATTGTGGTTGGATTAAAATGCGTTAGTGCATTAGCTATCCTTATTATTGGTCTAAGTAATTCTTTTAAATCTTCTGTTAAATAAAAATTTTGAAATTATGAATGTCTTCTATGACTTTAGAGCCCTTTTAATATTAGACCACGTATTCGCACTTGATTTCAGGTACTCACAGTGGAAACTGAAATTGAATTTGGCAAAGAAATGTGTGCTACTTAACAGTTTGAGAAGATCCTACTCTCGGTGGATAATAAAAGTCTTACTTATTCAATTTGGAGTAGTTAAAGAATTTAAAAATGAAACAAATCAAGGCCTTCGATGGACTCTGACATTTGTGGATGAGGAGGTAATATTATTTTTATCTTTGGATTATAATCTGTATTTGAGTTGAAACACTGAATTACCTATTGTGGGTCAACAGTCAACGTAAAACAGATAAACTCCTATTACTATCTCAAATTTAGCACACATCCTCTTTCACAAATTCACTTCACGTATTTAGGGACTATAGTATTGTAATTGGGAGTTTTGAATTCGCCACATCTTTGTAACTTTCATGAATATTAGATTGTTAGTCTGTTTTAAAATTGTACCAAAGTAGAGTCACAAAAACTTCTTTGGCGAACTATAAATAAATCGAAGCCTGCAGACTCAAACGCTGAACTTAAAGGAGAAGTTTAAGAAGGGTTCTGTTGCAAGCAGCTCCAAAGTGATCAACGACGATCCTTCTGATCGTGATGGAGAACTATGCTTTATTTAAGCGATGTTATAGTTAATTCATCTTCTTCATTACTCCAGTCTTTGCCGCAGAGATCATTTCGGCTTTTGAGATTATTTTACTACGATGATAGTGTTAGTGCAATATGGCTGCAAGTTTACCTTTTAGAGCTGAATTCCTATCTAGAGATCTTTCAAATCATGTTTTTATTCACCCAAAATTTTTACATGTTACCTTTTACTCAGAATTTCATCCAAAATGCTTCGAGCAAAGTTTCAATACATTATTATACATTGTATCAAACATATATTTAAGTAGGCAAACCTGATACTTATGCTTTATTTGTTCAGAAGTCTCAAATCAGTCAATTGAAGATATTGACATTGAAGAAAGAAGACCGAGAAAGCAGCCTAAAATAACTTGTCTACTGAAGGCTCTATCGAAACAGTGTGATATTGAAGGTACATGTTGAAATAAATTATGCTTCAAAATTGATTATATTTTATTAGTATATGATAAAATATCACAATTTATTAACTATAACACATCTGGCTACATAAATTTAGGTGATATTGCATACAAACCATCGATACCATGCTATAAGATTTCAGTATAAAACTCCCACATTTTGTTGCGGAAGTGGATCTATCAAATTGGCAGATACTGAAGTTCCAATTCCATTGTAAGAGTTACTTATTGCCGAGTCAGAACAAGTGAAAGAGTTCCGCAGAAACCTTAGAGCATATAATAGCATATTTGTATTTACATGTTTCGGTGTTACACTCGACAAAGAACTGGCATCTTCAAGGAAAGGAGTATACACATTTAGTGCACAAGGTCAAATATATCACAATTTTCCATCTTTACTCCCGCAGAATAATAATCCATGTTATTTCCAGTTATACTTTTTTGACACAGAGTGGTCTAATAGGATTTCAAAACTCCAAGAAGCAAACTTACCGGAGGAAATTGTAGAAATAATTAGCCAGATAATGGATGAAAATCCTTATGCGCAATTCCTTCACCAGCTAAGAGATCATCCAACCTTTCAAGATTTACAGATTTGAATTGTTGCCAATGCTACACAAGATCAGCATGTCTACAACAAACCATCTCTAGATCAAGTTGCTGCAATTTGGATAGATGAAAATAATCCAAATGTACCATTTGATAGAGAGATTATCGTTCATGAATATTCCAGCAACAGACATAGAGTCAAACATTACTATGGTTGTTATGACCCACTTCAATATCCTTTGTTTTTTCCAAATGGCGAAGCAGGTTGGCACCAAGGAATACGAAAACAGCTTCAACCGAACAAAGCCACAACTACAACAGAAGCTGCAATTCACAACCATGATATCCCGACATTCACGTCTGCTAATGAGGTGTTTGACAAAGAAGATCAAGGTAAAGTACTTCAACAAACGACTAAATTTCCTTAACTCAAATTTACCCATGTCAATATTTTGTAAATATATAGTAAATCTTACTTGTAGGTGTACGACGTGAAGGTAAAGCATGCGTGTCTTGTAGAGAGTACTACTGTTTTAAACTACAAATACGTAGAGGAGAAAATTGCATATTGCTACTGTGTGGACGATTACTGCAACAATTTGTGGTTGACATGTACTAAGCTAGAAACAACAAGGCTTGAGTATTTTAGACTAGACCAATCAAATTTTAGAATGGAAATATTGCAAGGTATTGTAGATAGTATCATGGCCGGAGAATGTATAGGAGATAAAGTTGGTCAGAAAATAATACTCCCAACATCATTTATAGGAGGTCCTAGGGATACGCGTCGTCGGTATATGGATGCAATGGCTTTGGTTCAATGTTTTGGGAAACCAGATCTATTTATAACGATGACATGTAATACTGAATGGACGGAGATACAAGAAAACTTGTACCTGGGACAACTACTTCAACATAAACCTGACTTAGTGACTAGAATTTTTGGGCAAAGTTGCAAGACTTAAAAGATCAGATTTTCAACAAAAGAATATTTGGTTTGGTTGCTGCACATGTATTTGTAGTTGAATTCCAAAAAAGAGGTCTACCACACAAACACCTTCTCCTAATACTTGAACAAGGACACAAGATAATATCAGCTGACCAATATGACAAGTTTATTACTGCTGAACTTCCTGATAAAGAAGACTATCCACTTTTGTATGAATTGGTTGTCAAGCATATGATGCATGGTCCATGTAGAAATTATCGTACAACAAGTCCCTACATGAAGGATGGTCAGTGCAAGAATCACTATCCTCGCCTATTTAGTAGTAAATCGACACAAAGAAAGGATGGATACCCTATTTATAAGAGAAGAAATGATGGAAAGACCGCAAATGTTCGTGGTATGAGAATGAATAACCAATGGGTTGTTCCGTATAATCCTTATTTGCTAACTAGATATAATTATCATATTAATGTAGAGTGTTGACTGAGAGAAATAAAGTATCTCTACAAGTATATATACAAAGAACATGATAGGTGTGATATTTATATTGAATCAGATGATGGGGAAAAAATCATTGATGAAATTCAAAATTTTCAAGATGCACGATGGATATCTCCGCCAGAAGTATTATGGAGAATTTATGAATTCAATCTCAATGAAATGCAACCTCCAGCCATTAACCTTCAACTACATATCCCTAATAAACAATTAGGTAAGCTATTTATATCATTTATTTGCTTTACGTTTTAATTATTACAAAACTTATCTTCCTTGTTGAGTATTACATGGCAGTGCTTTCCTTGAATGAAGATTTCCGCCCATGATACGTCAGACAAATAGTGTTACGTAAGATTTATAGATTGTTGGCCACTCACCAGTTGATACAATGAGGAAGCAAAACTAGAGAGCAAGAAAGGCATCGTAGTTAACTTGAGACTTAGCCATATTTCTGAATTATGTTTCTTGATTCTTAATTTGTGTCTAAGTGAGGATTTAATTTCACATTTTATAGAGAGGGAAAAGAGTCATTGTGGGGATAAGAAATCACCAGATAACAATGTCTTGTGAAATATACAAAAAAACTACACAGATTTAGAATTCTACACCTTGGGAAATAGCGTAAGGAATTGTGTTCTTACTTTAGTGTCATATTGTAAAATTTAGATGACACTATTTATTTTTTCTTTGCTAAAACACATCGAAAAGGTCAAGTTTTTGCTTGTGCTACATATTCAAATTACTATTTACGCAAGTTCTAATGGAATACCAATATTTAGTGTGCTATTGGAGCAAGCAAAAATTACAAAATGTTATAGCATGGGACTACGCCACACGTACCATGCTCACCGCATATTTTGAGAAATGCTCACAAGACACTGAAGCACGAGCTTACCTATACAAAGAATTTTTAGAGCATTATGTTTGGAACTCTCAAGGCAAGATATGGATAAAAAGAAAAACAAGATCAGTAATTGGTTGCGTCGCTGCTGGTAAGACATTTAACGCTTGCTCTCTTAATACTATTTTCACAGTTGTTTAATTTAATCTATTATCATTTTCTCAATGATATAGCTAACCCCGTAGAAGGTGAAAGATATTACTTGAGATTATTGTTGAATCATGTCAAAGGACCCACTTCGTTCAAATACTTACTTACTGTTAACAAAAACAAGTGCGATATATTTAAGGAAGCCGCAAAAGAAAGAGGTTTATTAGAGTCAGACAACAGCATCTCGAAATGCTTACGTGAGGCAGTCCTCTTCAAAATGCCATTATCTCTCAGAAATTTGTTTGCAACTATTTTGGTTCATTGTAATCAAACGGATGTTATAAAGCTGTGGGATACATATTACGAGGATATGTCAGAGGATGTTAGAAGGATACATGATAACTCTCCTGCTACTCAACTACAATGCACGCTGAAAAGCATCAAATATTTCTTAGAGAGCATGGGCAAAAGAATTCAAAACTATGACATACTTGCAGTTAATCAGGACCTGAATAATAATAGTCCATCAGAGTGCCAAGAAATAATTGAAAAAAGGTCTATAAAGGTACCCGCAGAATATTTTGACGCACAATCAAATTTAAATGCAAAATAAGAGCAAGCTTTCAAGACTATATTGCAAAGAGTAGACTTTGAAAGAGCAAGATTGTTCTTTGTAGACGGACCTGAAGGAACCGGAAAAATATCTCTTTATCGTGCATTACTTGCAAATGTCAGATCAAGAGGTATGATAGCACTAGCAACAACAACAAATGGTGTAGCAGCAACAATTTTACCGGGGAGTCGTACAGCTCGCTCTAGATTCGACATACCACTTCAAACAACTGATACGACAATCACAAATATGTCAAAGCAGAGTGGTAGTGCAAAATTAATAAGAAAAGCAAAGTTGATAATCTGGGATGAAGCGCCTATGGCAAAGCATCAAACAATCGAAACTGTTGATAGGAGTTTTAGAGATATAATGGATAACGATGAACCATTAGGAGGCAAGATAATGGTTTTTGGAGGTGATTTTCGACAAGTACTACCGATAGTCCCAAAATGCACGAGAGCTGAAATAATAAATGCAAGCTTAATAAAATTGTACTTGTGGCATAAAATGGAAAAAATTAAATTAACAAAAAATATGAGGACAAGAACATATCCTGCATTCAGTGATTTTTTACTACGCATCGGTGACGAGGAGGAACCAACCATATATACGAGATGATTTGGTACAACTTCCAGAAGAATTAGTTGTCAAACATATTGGTAATAGTACTGCTGAAGATTGTTTAATAAGATAAATATTTCCGTCGTTTGATAAAAATGCAAGTTGCTACAAATACATGACAGATTGAGTTATTTTAGCGATCAGAAATAAATATTATTAACTAAATGAAATGTTAATTTTTAAGTTTTCTGGTAAAAATAATACGTTTATTAGTTTCATTCTGCAGAGGATGATACAATCAACTATTAATAAGAAGAGTACCTAAATACTTTAATACCAAATGGCCTTCCACCACACAGGTACGTTGTCACACTGGTTTTTTGGATTTTTTTTACAAATTCAACTGATGTGCTCTCTCTTTTGGTTCGAATCGTCATTTTCTCTCGGTGCTTTCTTACATTTCAAACTGTTTCTTGGCTAAGTAAAATTCATGGAATACATTTGCCAAAATTATTTAAGCTATTTAACTATAATTTAAATTTCTTCATTAGTTTTAACTTTCTCCAGTTTCCTTTAGTGAACTTTAAATTTGATACTTTCTGATTTTTAATACCACTGTATATACTTTAAGACAGTAACCTTGCGGCCGCAGTTCAGAAATGTGTTGCCATAGAAGATTGCCTCGCGGCCGCAGTTTAGAAATGTGCGGCCGCTGAACATCACTTCCTGCCAGTTGAAGAAATCTACGGACCGCACATGGAATTGTACTGCCGCAGAACCTCCCGAGGGGTATTTTTGTCCGAGATTTTTAGCCATGTAAAAATAGACGAATTTTACGAAATTAGGTCAAGTTTTTAACATTTGAAGTTGTTGTAGCCTTTTTTCTTACTACTTTAGGAAGTTTTACATTATTTTGGTGTATTTACATTAGATTTCATCATTTTAATCTTTCATTATGAGTTTAATTATCTTATCTTCTTTATTTTCTTCAAAACCCATTATGAGTGGCTAGACTCTTACTTGGGTTGTGACTCAATCCTAATGTGTAAACCTTATGGGTATCTAATTTAGTGTTTGTTTATGATTTGGTATTGATTATTTAACTTAGTTCATGCTTCAATTTTAGAATTAATGGTTACAAATATTGATTCATGCCTATTTGACTTAGTCTCTACTTGAAAAAGAGGGACCTAGTCTAGGATAACTTAGCTAATAAAGAATTGGGTCAATTGAGAGATTGATTAACCCATTTAAAGGGTTCAACCTAGAGATAGTAATAACCCAACTTTAGCACTTATCAATTGTATTGGTTGATAACCATTTGGTCTAGAGAAAGCCAAATTGGGCAAAACCACTCTCTTCCCGAGAGGTATTGAGTGTGTAGTGTAGAGTTGTGAGCTATAATATACCCTAATCAACAAAACAAGCATTAATGTCTTTACCCCATTAGGCAAACACCTAGGTTATGGTCACAGCCCTAGGCCTTTTACCCAATTAAAAAACTTTAAAAACATTTATCTCTTGTCTATTTCCTTTATCTTGCAACCATTAGATTAACAGAAGAAGTAGAAAACAAAACTGTGTTGTGGAAGTGCAATCTAGATAATCCATTTGCTTGCTTCAAATATATACTCCTAACTCCCATCATAACTCCCAGTGGATTAGACCCCGACTCCTATTTGGGTAATTATTATTGCATACGACCGTGTAATATCTCTTATTTAGGTGTGTTGTGGATGTGATCAATTTTTGGCGCCGTTGCCAGGGAGTTAAAACGGTGTTAGCTATATATTTGGGTGTGTTTTTGGAAATCTTATTTTCCTTCCGTGTTACAAACTTGTTTGAGAAATCGTAGGTATAACCATGACAAACAATGAGCTCGAAAATTAGTCTTTGGGTGATGTGGAAATTAAGGATGACCAAGTTGATGAGGTTCCTCTTGAACCTCAATCCAATAGTAGAGGCTGAGTGCCTCATGCCAATGTCCCTGCTCCACCCCCACCTCCACCACGAGCGGCTCCACATCGGGTGTTACCCAATGAAGGGTATGCCAGTGCAATAATCCCTCCCCGTATTAGGGCGGGTAACTTTCCAATCACCAATGTAATGCTCACTTTGAAATGTTTGCCGAACCATTCCATTCACACTTGGGATGAGTTGCCGGAAAGTGTATCTCTAAGTTCTTCTCTACGATACACATGGCTACTCTTCGAGATGAGATTTTGGAATTCAAGCAAGAGACGAATGAACTACTACACGAGATTTGGGAGCGGTATAGAACAATGGTCAAGGAATGTCCCAATAACAATATGATGGAAAAAATGATTCAACAAACCTTTTTGTAACGATCTGGCCGGTCGTTTTAAGTATTACAATCCTGTTTCCCCATTTACTACTCAATTTATGCTTTACATTTATTTTATAACTTAACGGGTTAATTGGTTCGGGTCCGGTGAGGTTTTGGAATGAATTGGAATACTTAGTTTCAAGATTTAAAGCTTAAGTTAAAATAGTGACCAGATGTCGACTTATGTGTAAATGACCCCGGAATGAAGTTTTGATGATTCCAATGGTTCCGTATGGTAATTTTGGACTTAGGAGTGTGTCCGGAAAATTTTTTAGAAGCCCGTAGTGGAATTTGGCTTGAAATGGAAAAAATTGAATTTTCGAGAAGTTTGACCGGGGAGTTGACTTTTTGTTATCGGGGTCGGAATCCAAACCTGATATTTTCATAGCCCTGTTATGTCATTTATGAATTGTGTGTAAAGTTTGAGGTCAATCAGACGTGATTTTATAGGTTCCTGCGTCATTTGTAGAAATTAAAAGTTTCAAAGTTCATTAGGCTTGAATCTATGTGTGATTCGTGTTTATTGTTGTTGGATGTGATTTGAAGATACGACTAAGTTCGTATGATGTTTTAGGGCTTGTAGGTATATTTGGTTGAGCTCCCGGGGCCCTCGGGTGAATTTCGGACGGCTAACGGATCAATTTTGGACTTAGCATTTCAGCTGAAGAATACTGGTTTTCTGTCACTGGTTTCCTTCTATGCGATCGCGTGAGAAGGTCCGCGATTGCATAGGTGAGATTGTTCTATGCGATCGCGTGAACGCAACTGCGGTGGCGTAGGTTTGGCCAGGTTGTGCTACGCGAATGCGTGGAAAATGCCACGTTTGCTTAGAGGAAATGAAGCAGAAGTGAAGGTCATGCGTTTGTGCTTCGCGGTCGCGTGGACAAGTCCGCGATCACGTAGGTTTGTGCATCAGTGATCCGCGTTCGCGTGGATTCAACCGCGTTTGTGAAGGACAAATTTGGGGGCAATTGCTTTTGTGCTTCGCGATCGCGTGAACTAATCCTCGATCGCATAGGGTCAATTTGTGGCAGTGGAAATGAGTGCATCGTGATCGCGGGACTTAGGCCGTGATCGCATAGGAAAAATGACTGGGCAGAGAGTTTAATTTCTGAAAATGGGACTACCGATTTGGAGCTCGAGAAGAGGCGATTTTTGGGAGATTTTCAAGAAAAATAACGGGGTAAGTGTTCTTAACTTAATATTGGTTAAATTACCTGAATCCATGGTTGTTTTTAACATTTAATTGGTGAATTAAGTCGGCAAATTGTGAAAACCCTCTTGGTTTAATTTTAAGATTTAAGGGTCGAGTTGATGTCGGATTTGAGTAAAATTTGTATGGTTCGACTCGTGGTTGAAGGGGCGTTCATATTTTATAAATTTTATCGGGTTCTGAGACGTGGACCGTATGAGTATTTTTTTAGTATAATTTCAGATTTTGTGAAAAAATTAGTATTTGATATGGAATAAATTCCCATAATTTGTATTGACTGAATCAAATTAATTGTGACTAGATTCGAGCCGTTTGAAAGTTGATACGCGCAGAATGGAATTTCTGGAGCATTGTTTAGCTTGCTCGACATTGGATTCGGCTTGTTCGAGGTAAGTAACTCTTCTAATCTTGGAGTTGAGGATATGAACCCGGAATATATGTATTATGTGAATTATTTGGAGGTGACGCACATGCTAGGTGACTGGCGTGTGGGCGTGCACTATAGCAATTGCGACGTAATTGGTTCCATAAAATTTTGTAGTCAAATAATCTTGGCTTTTTCTATGTAGTTTTATGTGTTAAAGAAATTGACCTGAGAATCATATTAAAAATCATGTTGAGACTATGTGCCAGTATTATTAGGACCCACAGAGTTCATATGTTGATAATCAGTCATATTCATTTCATTACATATCATATCTCAGTCTCTGTTGTTATTTATTGATACATCATATCATCATTTTCGGGCTATTTTCATGACATTATGAGCCCATGAGAGAGAGACTGGAGAGATTGATGACTGAGGGAGGCCGAGGGCCTGACTATGAGGATATTTTTGGAATCGGACTGCACGTCGCAGCAGGCCATGCTGGCTTTATATACATTATTATTATTATGTGGATCGGGACTTCCCACCAGCAGCTGGCCTTATAGGCATTATATAGAAAATGAGTTATCCGTGAAGCACGTGAGTTGTCCGTGCGGATCCAGATATTTATATAGAACGTGAGTTGTCCGTGCAGATCCAGATATTTATACTATAGCATGTGAGTTGTCCGTGCAGTACGTGAGTTGTCTGTGCAGTTTATAGCGCTTGGGTTGAAGGAACCCCTCCGGAGTCTGTACACACCCCCAGTGAGCGCAGGTACCTACTAAGTGCGAGTGCCGAGCGATTGGGAGGACTGAGTGACTGGGAGGACTAAGTGAAATGATATTCTGAGAGTATGTATATGGTTTTATCACTGAGTGCATCTCATTGACATGCACATTTGACATACATGCATAGAGAAGCATTTTCCTCATGTTGTACGGTATTACGTCATTCATAATTTCTCACACATATTGGCATATGGTCATAGTGATGCATTTTCCACTGGCTATATGGAAAGAAAATGATACATCTTAATTATTATTGAAAGTACTTTTGGGAAAATTACTGTTTTCAAACTTATTCATATTTTTGGCAACTTCGGTAAACGATTTGGGTTTTCACTGATGTACTTGGAAAGCAGAACTATTTTCAGAAATCATGATTAAGCTGAGCATTTTATCTATGAGTTACTTCTTTTATTACTTGCTTTATGTTGTTATGAATTGTTGTTGCTTTTGGGAGTTGGACTCTGACCTTGGTACAAGCTCGTCACTACTTTCAACCTAAGGTTAGGTTTGTTACTTAATGAGTACATGGGGTCGGTTGTACTCATACTAAACTTCTTCATCTTGCGTGCAAATATTGGATGTTGATGTTGCTGTACTCGACGGGAGCTGGAATTGAAGAAGTACATGCGTTCTGGTTGTAGCTGCCCCTTGTTCATGATAGCCTTATATTTATAAGAATCTGTTTATGTACATTTCGAACAGATGATGTATTTATTTCATACCAGATTTTTAAATTCTAATCTTAGAAGCTCATGATTTGTACTTCCAGTTCTTGGGGAAATGTGTTAGTTTTATCTATTTTCTTTTAATTAATTGCCTTATTAATTTCATTGGAATTGGATAGTTGGTAATTGGCTTACCTAGCGGGTTGTGTTAGGTGCCATCATGAATAGTTAGATTTTGGGTCATGACACTTCTATTGTGGGATTCACACAACCAACCAATGTGTAGTGAATCAACTTTTCGGTGGTAACTTTATGACTACGCCGTATGAGGAGGCGTGTGAGATTTTGGATGAAATGGCGAAAACATCATCGGCGTGGCAATCCCGAGATAATGTTCCACAAGGTGATCCAAACGTAATCCACCTTCACAAAGAGTTGCATAACCATGGGCAAGCCATTGCCGAATTTACTACCACCATGAATCAACTAGCAAAGGCTCAACTTCAACAAGTGCAAAATCCTAAGCAAGTCAATGCCATGGAAGGGGTGAACATGATGGTGAGCAAGAGAAGGACCAAGAGTCCACAAGTGCAACATCGAGTGGAGAATTATGTACAAGAGGATAGTGATTTTGATCAAGACGATTCTTACAATAAATAAGAAGAAGAGGTGCAATATGTGAACAACTTCCAAGGGAAAAGAAACAACTTCCAAGGCCCAACNTCAAGGAAATTAGGGGGGGGTAACAATCAAGGCGGATGGAACAATAATCAAAGCAACTGGGGGTCGGGTTTTTAAAGGCCGCTGATGTATCAACAACTGAGAAATCTGCCTCCTTATCCTTCCCATGGTCCAAGTACTTCAAACAATGAGATAGGGTGTATTGAGAATATGTTCAAGCAAATGATGGAAAAGAATGCCGATTTGGATTCCCAACTTGCCTCACACAACACATCAATCCGCAACTTAGAAGTGAAAATGGGGAAAATCTCTCAAGCTCTAAATTCTTGTCCTAAGGGGGTAGTACCAAGTGTGTAAGTCAATGCGGCAACCAAATAGGAATGAGGTGTGCTCTTTTGTAGATTTGGTGACCGATGTTATTGTTGATGATACAAGTGCTATGATTAATGTGGGTGATATGTTGGAGACCATCTTGCTCAACTTTGATGATGGCGAGATGGATGACTTCATAGAATGTGTGAACTCTTTGCAAAGAATGGGGTCGTACAACTATGCACCCCAAAAATTGTCCTTGGATCTTGAAAATAGGAAGATTCCTCCTACAAAGCCTTCTATTAAAGAGCCTCCTACCTTGGAATTGAAGCCACTGCCTCCGCATCTTCGGTATGAATTTCTTGGTCCTTGTTCTACTTTACTGGTTATTCTTTCCTCTTGTTTGACTAACGTACAGGTAGACTCCACTTTGGCGGTGCTATAAAAGAGGAAGAAGGCTATTGGGTGGACTTTAGCGGATATTCGGGGGATAAGCGCAGAATTTTGCATACATAAGATCAACTTGGAGGTGGGCGCCAAACCATCTATTGAACATCAAAGGAAACTCAATGAGGCTATGCAAGAAGTTGTCAAAAAGGAGATTATAAAGTGGTTGGATGCCGGGGTTGTCTACCCTATATCCGATAGTTCGTGGACTTCTCCGGTTCAATGTGTCCCGAGAAAGGGGGGCATGACGGTGGTCACCAATGACAAGAATGAGTTGATTCCTACAAGAACGGTGACCGGATGGAGGGTGTGTATGGACTATCACAAGCTCAACAAAGTCACAAGGAATGATCATTTTCCATTTCCTTTCTTAGATCACATGCTTGATAGATTGGCCGACCGTTCTTTCTATTTCTTTCTTGATGGGTATTTGGGCTACAACCAAATTCTTATTGCTCTGGAGGATCAAGAGAAAATAACATTTACACGTCCCAATGGTATTTTCTCCTTCAAGCGGATGCCATTTGGTTTGTGCAATGCACCGACGACTATCCAAAGGTGTATGATGGATATTTTCACGGACATGGAGGAGGAATACCTTGAAGTTTTCATGGATGACTTCTCGGTGGGTGGAGATTCTTTTGATGACTGTCTTGCAAATTTGGATAAAGTATTGGCAAGATGTGAAGAAACAAATTTGGTGCTCAATTGGGAGAAGTGTCATTTCATGGTTGACGAAGGCATTGTACTTGTACAAAATATCAAAGAATGGAATTGAAGTTGAAAAGGCAAAGATTGAGGTGATTTATAAACTTTGACCTCCAACTTCGGTAACGGGTGTGTGGAGTTTTTTAGGCCACGCAGGTTTCTACCTGTGCTTCATCAAAGATTTCTCTAAGGCAATGAATCCGTTGTGCATGCTTCTTGAGAAAGATGCTAAGTTCAACTTCAATGATGATTACATGAGAGCTTTTGAATTGTTGAAGTTCAAGCTGACACCTACTCGTATCATCACCACTCCCAATTCGAGTGTCCCTTTTGAACTCATGTGTGATGCAAATGAAGTAGAGGTTGGGGCTATTTTGAGGCAACACATAAACAAGATTTTTCATCCGGTCTACTATGCTAGTAAGACCATGAATAATGCCCAAATCAACTACACCGTTATAGAGAAAGAGCTCCTTGCCATTATGTTTGCAATTGAGAAGTTCTTCCCGTACTTAATGGGTGCAAAGGTCATTATCCACACGGATCATGCGGCGCTTCGTTATCTTATGAGCAAGAAGGACTCAAAAGCTCTGTTGATAAGATGAGTGCTTTTGTTTCAAGAGTTTGATATTGATATCCAAGATAAAAAAGGAAGTGAAAACCAAGTGGCAGACCACTTGTCTCGTTTGGAGGAGGAGGCGAGGCCGCATGATGGCCTTGAAATCAATGACTTCTTCCTCGATGAACAACTCTTTGCTATTTCAATGAAAGAGGTGTCATGGTTCGCAGATCTATCAAATTTCCTTGTGTGTGGAATCATCCTGGATGAGTTCTCTTCAAACCAAAGGAAAAAGCTCAAACGGGATTGTCAAGATTATTATTGGGATGAACCATAATTTTTCCGAATTTGTACAGATGGAATGATTAGAATATACGTACCGAAAGAAGAGCAAGGTAAAATTCTTGGGGCTTATCATTTTTCACCTTATGGTGGTCATCATGATAGAGCAAACACTGCGGCCAAAGTGCTATGTTGCAGTTTCTATTGGCCCACTCTTTACAAGGATGCTAGTGAGCTAGTGAAAAGATGCGATGAATGTCAACGGGCCGGTGGAATCTCAAAGAAAAATGAAATGCCTCTCACTACCATTTTAGAGATTGATATTTTTGATGTGTGGGGTATTGACTTTATGGGTCCTTTTGTATGTTCTTGTGGAAACACCTACATCTTGGTAGGGTGGATTATATGTCTAAATGGGTTGAGGCCGTTGTTCTACCCAACAATGAGGCTAGAAATGTGGTGGCGTTCTTGAAGTTATTTTCACAAGGTTTGGTACTCCGCAAGCAATTATAAGTGATGGGGGGTCACATTTTTGCAGCAAATCTTTCGACACTTTACTTAGCATGCATGGTGCTACTCATAAAGTCATGACTCCCTATCATCCATAAGCTAATGGTCAAGTGGAAGTCTCCAACCGGGAGATAAAGAATATTTTGTCCAAAACAGTAAATGCTAAATGGAAAGATTGGTCCAAGAAGCTTGGTGATGCTTTATGGGCTTATCGGACGGCTTACAAAATACCTATCAGAATGTCGCCATACTGGTTGGTGTTCAGAAAAGCTTGTCATCTTCCGGTGGAACTTGAGCACAAGACCATGTGGGCTCTAAAGAAGTTGAACCTTGATTGAGATGTTGCTGCTAACTTGAGGGTTGCACATTTGAATGAATTGGATGAGTTCTGGTACCATGCTTATGCAAGTTTATCCTTGTACAAATAAAATATGAAATATCTTCATGACAAATACATTTTTAACAAATAGTTCAAGGTGGGCGATCTTGTGTTATTGTTTAACTTAAGGTTGAGAATGTTTCCCGGGAAGCTAAAGTCTAAATAGAGCGATACTTTTGAAATTGTGGGTGTGACACCTTTTGGTGCATTGGACTTGAAGAACAACAACAATGAATTATTCCGAGTCAATGGTCACCGAGTGAAACACTATTTGGGAAAAGTTGGAGGTAGCCACGTCGTGGCAGTCATTCATTTCAATTGATGGTATTATGCGTCATGCCGCGATGTTAAATCAGGCGCTTCTTGGCCACAAAATCTCAAAGAATGGTATTGAAGTTTACTAGGCAAAGATTGAGGTGATTTCTAAACTTCCACCTCCAACTTCGGTAAAGGGTGTGCGGAGTTTCTTAGGCCACGCGGGTTTCTACCCGCGCTTCATCAAAGCTTTCTCTAAGTTGGTGAATCCGTTGTGCAAGCTTCTTGAGAAAGATGGTAAGTTCAACTTCAATGATGATTGCATGAGAGCTTTTGAATTGTTGAAGTTTAAGTTGACAAATACTCCCATCATCACCGCTCCAAATTGGAGTGTCCCTTTTGAACTCATGTGTGATGCAAGTGAAGTAGAGGTTGGGGTTGTTTTGGGGCAACGCATCAACACGATTTTTCATACGGTCTACTATGCTAGTAAGACCATGAATAGTGCCCAAATCAAATACACCGTTACAAAGAAAGATCTCCTTGCCATTGTGTTTGCAATTGAGAATTTCTTCCAGTACTTAATGGGTGCAAAGGTCATTGTCCACACGGATCATGCAGCGCTTCGTTATCTTATGAGCAAGAAGGACTCAAAAGCTCTATTGATGAGATGGGTGCTTTTGTTGTAAGATTTTAATATTGACATCCAAGATAGAAAAGGGAGTGAAAACCAAGCGGCGGACCACGTGTTTAGTTTGGAGGAGGAGGGTAGGCCGCATGATGGCCTTGAAATCAATGACTCCTTCCCCGATGAGCAACTCTTGGCTATTTCAATGAAAGAGGTGCCATGGTTCGCGGATCTAGCAAATTTCCTTGTGTGTGGAATCATCCCGGATGAGTTCTCTTCAAACCAAAGGAAGAAGCTCAAAAGAGATTGTCAAGATTATTATTGGGATGAACCATACCTTTTTTGGATTTGTACGGATGGGGTGATTAGAAGATGTATACCGGAAGAAGAGAAAGGTGAAATTCTTGGGGCCTATCATTCTTCAACATATGGTGGTCATCATGGTGGAGCAAGAACTGCGTCCAAAGTGCTAAGTTGCGGTTTCTGTTGGCCCACTTTTTACAAGGATGCTAGTGAACTAGTGAAAAGATGTGATGAATGTCAACGGGCCAATGGAATCTCAAAGAAAAATGAAATGGCTCTCACTACCATTTTGGAGATTGATATGTTTTTGTGTGGGGTATTGACTTGATGGGTCCTTTTGTAAGTTCTTGTGAAAACACCTACATCTTGATCGCGGTGGATTATGTGTCCAAATAGGTTGAGGATGTTGCTCTACCCAACAATGGAGCGAGAAGTGTGGTGGCATTCTTGAAGAAGAATAGTTTCATAAGGTTTGGTACTCTGCGGGCAATTATAAACGATAGTGGTCACATTTTTGCAACAAAGCTTTTGAAACTTTACTTAGAAAGTATGGTGTTACTCATAAAGTCATGACTCCCTATCATCCACAAGCTAACGGTAAAGTGAATGTAATGACCCAACCGGTCATTTTTAACTTTTAGAACCCCGTTCCCTAAAATACAACTTCCCGTAGGTGCTTGTAATGATTTATGACTTGCAGGGATGGTTGGTTCGGGATTTGGAAGTGTTTGAGGTGAAGCCAGAACACTTGGTTCCTTAAGTTGGCATTAAAGTGCTAAGTTTGACTTCGGTCAACGTTTTGTGAAAATAACACCGGAATAGAATTTTGATACTTCCAACAGCTTCATATGGTGATTTTGGACTTAGGAGCATGTTCGGAATTTTATTTGGAAGTCCGTAGTTAAATTAGACATGAAATGGCTAAAAACAAGAACTTAAGTTTGGAAGTTTGACCGATGAGTTGAATTTTTGATGTCGGAGTCGGAATCCAGTTCCGAAATTTTACATAGCTCCGTTATGTAATTTATGACTTGTGTGTAACATTTGAGGTCAATCGGAGTTGATTTGATAGGTTCTGAGATTGAATGTAGAAGTTGAAAACTCTTAGTTTCATTAAGCTTGAATTGGGGTATGATTCATGGTTTTAGCGTTGTTTGATGTGATTTAGAGGTTTGACTAAGTTCGTATGATGTTTTAGGACTTGTTGGTATATTTGGTTGAGGTCCCGAGGGCCTTGGGTGAGTTTCGGATGGTTAACTGATCAAACATTTGAGTTAAAAAGCTGCTGCAATTTTTCCTCTTATGTTGGACATTCTAGGCTGTGATCGAGCCCAG
>AWOL01S0165848.1:0-13293 GCA_000715115.1 Nicotiana otophora | reverse complement strand
TGACCCTCGGCATCCTTCCCTCCAAGAACTCCCCACCTTGCTCTTGGGGTGACTCGAACTCACAACCTCTTGGTTGGAAGTGGAGGGTGCTTACCATCAGAGCAACCCACCTTGTCAGCTATGGACCAAAATTACGTAAATAGAAAATGTACTTGGGGTCAGAGGCGTATATTATATTATATTACATACAAATACTCTCAAAGGACCAATACTCCACTCCCTAATCATTAGAAGCACATTTCAATTTGACCTGTAGTTATCTTTATTCTTTATACAGAAACCCATTTCCCAAAGAGCGATTCTATTAATTGCAATCAAAGAAATATCCCAGCACTGGGAATTCAAGCTAATTATGTTTTTTAGCAGTTTGCATTTTATAAAGGAACAAGTAAAGTAACAATAGAATATGATTTCCAAGAGATTGAGAATCTAATATTTTGGCAATTGAAGTTTTCATGACTTTATTAAAATAACTATAAGCTAAAGTTGCGATGGAATTAGATATGGCTAACCTTCATGATCATAAAGAATTGATCTTAATAATTGTATAGCAGTTTCCTTTTATTAGTAGTTATTTATAAAGCACGCATATAAAGTACATAGATTCATGTACCGACGTAAAAAAAAATCTAATGGAAAATGCTCATTTACGATCATGAGAGGACACCAGATTTCCACAATCAGAATGGATTCCCAACTCCTAGAAAAAGAAGAAGCCCTTAATCAGTACTTCATCATTGCGGCTCGTTATTTAATTTAAGCTCTTGACCAATAATTTAAGCCCTGCTTTCGGTTTTAATTTTGTACGGCCGACTTAGAAAGAGGAAAAATTAAAGAAGAACAACAACCAAAAAAGATAAGGAGATGTATTCTTGGGCTAGAATGCTTCCTCTGCGTCCAAAATGGTAAATCCGCAAGAGGATCTGATCGCCTAAAGCTACAATCACAAGAAATTAATAGTATTAATTAGGGTATTCATATTTGTAAAATGAAGTTATCTTTTTGAACTGTAGACTTTAAAATCTTGAATCCGCCTCAATTAGTCACCGTTGTTATGGTTCAAAATGTAGATGCGCTACTCGATTTACCTTCTCTTGTTAATGACCATCAGGAGAAAATTTGGTATTACGTGTTCTTGTTAATGATCTTCTAGTGGTGCAGCTTCCCTAAGAAAAACCTCATGTAATAGTAGTAGCTAATTATGGAGTATTATTAAGAAGAATTACTATCGTTTTGACAACAAAAGAAAAACATACAGACAACTTGAGAGCAGTGTTTTAAAATGTGAGGGCGTGAGGCGGGGTTTTTTACTTAATACGGGAAGAGGCGAAAGTTTCGAAACATGGGACGTAAGCTCCACGAATCTTTAATTTTTTAAATTTATGAATTAATAATATAGCATTATAACACAAAAAATATAAAAGATACATTAAAAGTTCAAGAAAACTAAAAAGAATTAAAGAAACTCATATAAAATAAAATATCTAGCATGTTTTATAAGTATAAATAATACAATACTATTAAAGTTACTATGAAATATAAATTAACTACAACGTCTAAACTTTCAAACAATTAAAAATCATAATTTCTTAAAAAACTTTATCAAACTATATATTTTACCTCCTTAAAAGTAAATGCTCATTAAATTTTATAAATACTGTAATTTAAAATATTACTCATTCATGAGTAAATATAAAATATATTTAAATAGTAAAATAATAAATGTATGATACTTTTGATAGACATAGAACTAAGACACGAAGATCTATCAAGTAACAACAACAACAACAACAACCCAGTATAATCCCACTAGTGGGGTCTGGGGAGGGTAG
Source organism: Nicotiana otophora (assembly GCA_000715115.1). Classification (NCBI taxonomy): domain Eukaryota; kingdom Viridiplantae; phylum Streptophyta; class Magnoliopsida; order Solanales; family Solanaceae; genus Nicotiana; species Nicotiana otophora. The sequence continues at coordinate 11,461 of AWOL01S0165848.1, read as the reverse complement.
TGTGTACGCAGACCTTACCCTTACCCTGAGGTAGAGAGGCTGTTGCCAATAGACCCNTGTACGCAGACCTTACCCCTACCCTGGGGTAGAGAGGCTGTTTCCAAATGACACCCGGCATCCTTCCCTCCAAGAACTTCCCACCTTGCTCTTGGGGTGACTCGAACTCACAACCTCTTGGTTGGAAGTGGAGGGTGCTTACCATCTATCAAGTAAAGATATAAATTTTGGTTATCTATTTTTAGAAAAAATATTCAAATGATATTCACCTTCACGATGTTCTCAATTAGGAAATATGCAATACTATGGTTCGTTATTGGAGTTATTCACAATTTTTATATTTCTACATATAAAAAGAACTTTAATAATTCATTTGTTAAAGAATTTTGAGAGTCAACAATGCAAATTAGTGAATTCAACACATGATTTGCATAGTATTCATCCGAACTCCCTTCGCCGAAAAATTACACTATATATGTAAGGCAAAATCTATTTTTTACCTCTATATATTATGTTTTGAATCTCATTGACACAGTCTAAAAGCATAACTTAGTGGTCCGGGGGTTCAAAACCTTTGTAAGGCCATTGGTTTTATTCCCACTAGCTATAACCTTTTTAACTTTTTTCTTTTTTTTGAAACCCCTTGGCGGTAATCCTATCTCTGTTACCTGGCGTAAGTCTCACCGATCTAACCCTCACACATAAGTTTCAAGAAGTTTTGATAGTGCTCTTAACTGTACAGCTACATCTACGACGTTAATACAGAAATTCAAAATTTTCTGACAACCACTGATAACATGCAATTTGTCTATCATGTTGGGACAGACCAGGCAAGGAAAAGAAAAGGAAAAGAAAGGTAAAAGGAATAATGAAGTGAAAACTGAAAAGAACAGAAACTTGAACTATTCGTGCAATTTTATCTGTCATCTCAAGAAGATTTTCAATCAGTGTTGACATTATTGTTCACATGCACATAAAGATTTAGTCACTGTTTCTATGTAAGACTTCAATAATAGAGGCGATGAGTGTTTTTAGGTGAACTCAATAATAGAAGGTGGTGTTTTGATCAATTAAATTTGAGGAATATCCATGTATTTGGTAGTGGCCTGGGAGTTTTCTATATGAACCTTTTACAAGAATACTTTCTGTCCTATTCTTTCTATTGATCCGTAGCAGCTTTTATATTTGGGTGATTCTTTCTGATTATTCTTTAATGGCAGAGTCCCCCTTTTATACTATTATATTAATATTGAGAGGCGGAGTTAAAAGCTACTAACTTTTTCTCAAAAGTGTATTTGTATTAATAAATTCATTAAATATGTACAGATTTTAAATTTTAAAATTCAGTTATTAGTACTTGAAGTGGTCATTCTAAATTTCAAAACTGATAAAGTGTTAATACTTTTTTTTTCTTTTAAAAAAAACGTATATATACCAAGTACCCACTATCAATAAAGCGTTAATGCAACATCGAGCAGATATTAGAAAAATATTTCTTTTTATATGGAAAGACATGGAGAGTTTTCTTTATGAGTATTTTAGTCAGAGCTAAAATATGTCAATGACAAAATCATACATAGACTAATGCCAAATAGCATTAAAAGAGCTCTGTTTGAGTAAAATACAACATAGCAAAAGAGGTAATCATCAATCGGAGTTGCAAGAAGTCCAGTCATGGCCTTTGGCCTCTAATAAATTGTCGTGGGGTGAGAAATATGTTGACATACATGATCTAGTGGAAAAAATTATCAGTAAAATTAACAGGAGACTATGAAAATAGTATGCGGGTACTTGTTATGTTCTCATAAAATATTAATATCCGTAGAAATGAATGTTATGGTAACATCATTTTACACTATTTAATTTAATTAGCTATAAAAGATTATTACTCTAAATTTCACGTCACCGTATCAGATTTGCTATGAAAGGTTTTCTATTACTTATAGATCAATTTAATAACCCGATGATATGGTAAAAGGTGTAGCACTAATATGTATATGTGTGTGTTTAATTATGAATACACAAACCTAAGCATCTATATTTTTCTTCACAGATTAAAATCTAAAGTCTAAACTGAAAGCAGAGCCTGGATACTAAACCAGGCCATTAATTGGAGTGAAAAATTGTTCCATCCATTCTTCTTTTGTTTTTCTTCTTTTTCTTATGAAAGGGACAGTAATTTGAAGCACCAAAAGTATGGTATTGTTGCATTTATAACTCGTTTGGAAATGTAAAAATTGTCGGACAAATTAAAACCCTTGGCCTCAATCTCTTGGACATTAATCAAGTCGGCCGAGGCTTTACAGTTACCATTGTTTAAATTATTGCATCTCCTATTTATTATGGTTGGTCCTTTTCTGCTTTTTTGCTTTCCGTTCAATCTCCATTCACTTAATGCTTATTGCCTTGTCTTTGTTTCTCTCTCATCATCTCCCTCAGCTTTTTGTTCATAGTGTTTATTGCCTGCTAGGGTTTTCTTCCCTTTCAAAAACTTCTACAAAAATCCAATACCTTTTTAGAATCCTTTCCTATATAGCTCTATAATGGTGCGATCTCCTTAATCTTAGGAGAAGCAAACGACAAAGCTTGCAATATTTGGCACTACCAAGAATAAGAGGTATCACTATATAGCTTCTTCTTTTTTCCTTTCAATTCTAGATCCGAAATCACTCTAAGATGTAGATCTATATATAACCGTTAACAATTTCTTTAGACGTTTTCCAAAAGATGCGTATTGGCATCTTTAGAAAGACAATCAAATGAAACACTTGTCTGACTTTAGATTTTGTAGTTTGATCTTTAAAGTCTTGTTTTGCAGAACTTTGCAGGTGGAATGTCGGATAAAATCTTAAAGACTTAGAAGCCGTAGTAAGTTCACATGTCTCATTGTTTTGTTACTGATGACTTTGACAATTTCGGGTTCACTAAATTTCATATATTATGGCAATACACATATTATCCTTACCTTTGGCTTTGGAAGTAACTAAGCATGCTGCCAAATTAAATTTACCGAGTTTAGACATTTTTCTGTGAGCCTTTGAGCATGGTTTTAGTTTGATCCCATCTCCCTTTCGCTTATTAATATTTCCAAAAAAAGTTTTAATCCTATCCTAAAGGAACCTAATTTAATATAAAGTAGTAGATGCAACAATATGAAGAAGGCTGAATATGATTGAGTAGCAGAAGGAACTATAAATATGTTGTTGATTAAAATTTTGAGCTCCATATATGGAAACTTTAAATTTAGTCAAGGCCTGCAAGATGAAGAAATTAAATAAGAGAAGGATAACAATTTAGGTGTTTCTCATTACAGTTTCAAAAAGATTCCCTATAGAGGAAAATTGATGTTAAGTTTGATGTTAGAACCATTACAGAAATATTTTAATTGTGTCATTTTTTCCACTGGCAAAGTAATAACGTTAATCCATTTTGTATGCTCGTGTCTTAATCGATTTTGTAACACTGTTACTCTTGAGCCGAGGGTCTATCGGAAACAACCATTTTACCTTTTCAGGGTAGGGGTAAGATGTGCGTACACATTACCCTCCACAAATCAATTTATGGGATTTCACTAGGTTTATTGTTGTTGTTGTTGTACCTATAATCATATACTATACATAGCCAAAGTCCGTGATCTTATAATTCTTAGATCATTGAATCTCATTTACAATGACATGTTCATAAGAATTCTTTTTTTTTTTAAAGACCTGGAAAATGTTAAGAATTCATTTGATCATGCGAATTGAGAATCATGGAGATTCTCTTAGACATTTAATCACATATTCAAGATTTAAACTAAAACTTGCCTATATGAGTATTTATTTGTCAAATAATGTTAAGGTCTGAAATATCTCTTTTTGATATGTTTGGCAAAAAAAAGACCTTTTTCATTAGCTTTAATCTTTAATATGCTACCGCGCATATTTACCAATGAATTTGTGTTATGTTGATTTACGGTGTAAAAAGACCTTACACTTTTAGGTTAATAAGTTGACCTACTATTATTTCTGATATTGTGACCTGAAATATTAAATTCTTCATCCTAATTTATGCGATGATATTTCATTTTATTTTTTTCTTAAAGAATGACTTTTTTTATATTTGGATTTAACTTTAAACTTCTCATTTTACTCTTAATGAGATACTAGTTTATAGTCACATCTTGTATTTGACCGCAAATTTCAAAAATCTTTTTTTTTCCCTTAAATTTCATGCCGAGTTAAGCGCTATAACATAAATTGGAATGGAGGAAATAACTTATAATTGGAATTTAAGTTTTGAGTATATATGTTTTAACAACATCATAGTAAACTAGCCTACAACAACGGATAACTTTTCATATTAAGTGTGATATGGTAATGTAGGAAATAAAGTAGTGATGTTGTAACCGATTAAATTGATTTTACAATGTCAGTATGTATAACTTTAACCGACGTTGGTCACAAAATTTCATTGATAGAGTAAAGGTATTATAAGTTGTCAATATATATAACTTGAACTTTGCATGAATTAGATAAGTGTTGTTTGTGAGCAAGATGTCTTCTTCAAGCAACTACTCCAACCCTCCATGCGCAGCCTGCAAATTCTTGAGAAGAAAATGCTTGCCAAGTTGCATTTTTGCTCCTTATTTCCCTCCGGAGGAGCCAATAAAGTTCACCACCGTACACAAAGTATTTGGTGCGAGCAACGTAAGTAAACTCCTGAATGAAATCCAACCACATCAGAGAGAAGATGCAGTGAATTCTTTGGCTTATGAAGCCGAAGCGCGCTTAAAAGATCCAGTCTATGGCTGTGTTGGAGCAATTTCAGTTCTCCAAAAGCAAGTTATTCGCCTCCAAAAAGAACTCGATGCCACAAATGCTGACTTAATGCGATACACCAATTATGAGTCAGGAGGAGGAACGGGTAGTGGAATGTTTAGTCCTAGTTATTCTTCTGCATGGAATAGTCGTATTTCAGGAGATCATAACAATGAATTTGACCATGATGGTGGCAGGTGATTGATCAGGATATTCTAGCTAGATATATATTGTTAGTATCTGTTAACTTTGTTTCCCGGAGGCGGAGGGGAAAGCAAACCTTAACGTATAAAACAATCCTATCAATTTGGTGGATTATTGAGTTTGTGTATATATATGTGGAGAAATATATGTTTCCAATATATATGTGAATTCTTATTTTGCACCATCTATATATAGTTTTTTTTGGGACCACTCTCCTGTTAGTTCAGTGTGCTAAATTTCACCTTTAGTTGAATGTAGATTCTTCTTTTTGAAGATATATATATTTAGCCCACTAGCTATTGGGGACAGAAGTTAACTAGCAGCCGCAAAAAAGGTCTTTTGTGCAAATGTCCCTATTTAAGCTATATTAAGCTAAAAAAAGATGTTCATGATTGGTTCCTTAGTGTAATTAGCTCGAAACTTACGTTCTAATTTTCATCTCATTCCTAATTACGTTCTTAATCTACTGAAGACACATATGTCCACCACCCTCCGACCACCTTCCCAAAAGAACCATGCATATCAAAATAATATAGAGTAGTTTAACATAAAATTTCAACCATCTTTGTTCCCAAGTCAATAGCGTATGAAAAGAGAAAAAAAAAACTGTTTGAAATATCTGACTTCTACATTGGACACTTTTTTAAACCTTACTAATGTGTTTATGCTCGCTTGTGAACATTTTGGCATCTTGAAATAACTGTATGCGCCGTCGTCTTTTTCTATAACGACAGTAGCCTGAATAGTTGCCTACTCTATTAGGATCCGGAAAGCAAAAGCTCGTCTTAAATAGTTGCCTACACGGAGTAGCTAGCATACACAGTAGAAACAATGATTAATGGAGGTGTCAAATAAAATAGTAAGTAGCCGTGAGGTGAGGTCAGCCCGACAATGATTATTGACAGTCAAATCCTCGAATGTTCGAATTATTCTCGGATCGGATGAAAAAAATATAGAATAATATGAATCAGAGTCATGATAAAAAGGTAGTGCTTGTATATTTATAAAAGAGATAGAATCTTTTCTCAAAAGTCTGATTTTATCAAATGAATGTCACATGCCTTAATCACTGTCTCTTTCTATATATATATATATATATATATATATGAATGAGACATACCCCTAACTCACCCTAATAGTACAAGTGCAGAGAATATCCACTAAAATATTCTCATTAATATCCCATTTTGAAAACTAGCCGTTACAACTCTGCAAATGGGGTTCGATCTCGCCCGTTGTTGACATCTCGACCACAAACCTCGTTGCTTCATGATCGACCTCGACTGACCCAATCCTTAATGCTATATTGCCGTAATTATTTTAGGGCTGATTTTGACCTATACTCTACTTAGTTGTTTCATCAATTAAATGATTCTGAAGAGAAAAAAAATCAAGTAGAATAGAATCCATTGAAAAGATGAATTTATTACATAAATAAAGTAAAAGTCTCTCTGCTATGACTCCTTTCCGAAATAAAAAGTAAAGAGGGAAAAATATGACAAAAAGAATAGCATGAAATGAGTATATTTATCAAATTGTTTATATTGATGTGAAAATATGCATCTGCCTTACTTTGTCGTGCAGAAGGGAAATTCAGACGCAGAGGCACGTAATGAAAATTGAAAAGTGAGCACCTCTCCTTCAGACAATATACAGCCAAAGGAAATGTAAGCAAACCAACTTTTTGAGTAAGACCCCGAAAGCACGTGCAAATAAGCTAGTACAATCATGAGATGTTATAACAATGGGTCTGATTAAGAAAGATATATGTAACTCTTAATTTAAAAAAAAGATTAAGTTAGAACGAACCAAGATCTAATAGGAAGCTATGAATCTATTAACAAAGTTCATATCACGATCTATTTGGAAGGATGTTTAGTTGCTACATTCCTCTTGAGATTTCCATTTTTAAAAAAGCAAATCAAATTCTCCAACTCATCCGTGAGAAAATCCTTTTAGATTTTTGGTTATATCCAGAAAATATTTTATTAGGAAAAATATGACTTCTCTCAGTTATGTGCAGAAGTCCTTTATAATTATTTTTAACTTTTAACTTTAATTACTTGTTCAGATAATACGTAGATATTACTATTAATCTGTAATACTCAAAAATTCATCAAAGCACTTTCGGTTGTTAATATCATTATAACTGTTAGGATCGGGAACCTGGGTAATGCGGAATTTAGTCAAACGACGTTATAATGACAATAACAAAGACAATACAAATTGATAATAACGACAATTAAAGAAGATAAAGAAGTCACAAATTTAACGTGGTTCGGTCAAGGTGACCCACGTCCACAAGTGGAGAGGAGCAATTTCACTATACCAATAAGAGTACAAAAGAGAGTACAAAATTAGAGTATACTCTAATTAATCTCAAATACCCTAAGAGAATAATCTCACAAGATCACTCCAAAGAAAGGGTTCACACAAGTGATTCCCAACACTCAACTCTCATACAAAACACTCTTAATAAAGGAGGAAAGGAAGAAACAAGAAATGAAGACGCAAGTCTTGTTGGTGCGTTTAAAATGAACTAATGTCCTTTCCTTTTATAGGCAAAAAAGACTTGGGATCTTAGTTGTAAAAGAAAAGATACAACTTGTGCAAATGATATCCATCACACAATGCAATATTTTCGGGTCCCAAAGAATATTGTCAACAAAGTCTTCACTGTGCAAATGACTTTAACAAAGACTTATGTTGAGAAATTTGATCGAAGTGAAAACTTCAAAATGTGACAATTAAAGATGAAAACTATCCTAATTCAAGAAAGCTTAGACTTGGCATTGCAAAGAAAGGAGAAAAAGTCGGATAAAATGATGGACGAGGAGTTTGTCGTCATAGACAAAAGGGCAAAATCAGGTATCATCTTAAATCTCTCAAATGAGGTTTTACGTGAAGTTTCTGTAAAAACCACAGCCAAAGGCATGTGGGAAAAATTAAAAACTTTATATATAAAGAGGATGGTGGAAAATAGACTTTACCTGAAGCAGAAGGTTTATACAATTTGTATGGGTGAAGGTACCTTTATTCTCTCTCATTTTGACATATTTGATTCTATTCTTATAGATTTGAGTAATATAGATGCTGAAATTAAAGATGAGGATTAAGTCATGTTACTGCTTTGTTCTCTACTCTATCTTTTAAGCATATAAGAGATAATATGCTTTATGCGAAGGATAATATATCTTATAAGGATATTAAATCTATCTTAAAATCAAAAGAACAGATAGATAATGATATTACTGGGGAAACTAGTGGAACTCAAGCGGAAGTTGGCTTGTTTGTTAGGGGCAATCACGACTCAAAATCCAGATACAATAATTTAGAGTGTCGCTATTGTCATAAGAAATGTCACATTATCTCCGAATGCTATAAGCTGGAAAATAAAGAAAAGCATAAGGAAAAGAAATATAAGCACAAAAATACTCACACTGCCGAAACAAGTGTAGCTGCTAATGAGACTGAGGGAACTATTTTTTTAGCAACTAATAATAGTTTTAAATCTAACAATGAGTGGATTTTAGATTCGGGTTGTTCTTATCATATATGTCCTAATCGGGATTTATTTACCACATATGAATCTATTGGAGGTGGAACTGTCTTGATGGGCAACAATGCTACTTGCAAAGTTTTTGAAAAAGGTACAGTCCGAATCAAAATGCACAATGGTGTGGTGAGAATTCTCACCGATGTTAGACATGTTCCTGACTAAAAATCCCATCTCTTTGGTCACTGTAGAATCTCTTGGGTGCAAGTACGCAGGTGAAAGTGGAGTTCTGAAAGTTTCTCATGGTGCTCTTGTGATCATGAAAGCACACAGATCTGGTTCTCTGTATACTTTATTGGGATCCACTGTTATAGGCCTTACTACAGTTTCGGTATCGGACAACTTGTCTGATTTTGATGGCATTAAATTTTGACATATGCCCATTGAGGCTTTTGCGGAGAGGGTGGAGCAAATTTACTATATCAGCCAAAATTAGGCCAATGTGGAGATTTGTAATATGGCCAATATTTTGGTTAATGGAGTTCATCTCACATAAGCATAAGCATATTTGCAAAGTGAAAACTTTGTTGGCAATATTCTTTTAGTGGTGAGTCATGTAAATAATAGTACTTATTAGTCATAATTTTAAATTATATTTGTTTTCATTATGCTTATTAATAATATTTATTTTATGCGATTTTATTATTTTTATTGTTGAATATTTTAGTACAGTGTCATGACTCATCTCATATTTATGTTATTTTAGTAAAAAAATACCTTATATAGTTCTGTCTTACTAAGATTAAAGAAATCATGGGAGTACAAATTTTACGTTTTGTCTATGAAGACTTTATGTGGAAAACAAATCAAAAAATCCGAGAAAATCGAGATTAAAAAATCCGACTTTTATTGGTTTAGTATTTAAATTTAATAATCCGATACAATTAGTTTGGTTTGGTAATTAAAAAATCCGAACCAACCCAACTCATGTACACCCTACAAGCAAGTGACGATCAGTACTTGAACAAATCATTTATTTTCCATTTGATCTTTATAAATATAGTTAAATTTCATAAAAATTTTGTATATCTAAATTCTAAATTCTAAATTCTCACTCACAATTTAAAGGGTAACAAAAATACAAAGTACTTAGACCTACTTGATCTAAAATTCCAGATCCATCTTGCATCTAATGTCTCAATTCTGCACTTGTACTATTACAAAGGGGACTACACTATTCATCAGATAAATCTGACGTTCTTTCCTATTACAGCCTACAAAAATCATAAATTTCTACATTTGAAATACAGCCTACAAAAATCATAAAGAACAAGCCATTAGTTTACAAAGCAAAAACTTGGACGCCAGAAGCAAGCGAGGATGGAAATAAAGTTGTTCCTAATCTATCTGAACTTGTTGTGTATGTATATACTGGAAATCTAATCGTCAAAATATAATGCTAATCTCATTGACTGTGCACAAAGTAATCTCTAATTGTCCTCTTCAAAGAGGATGGAGGATTCAGAACCGAAGAAGGGCTCCTGATTGCGGCTTCTGGAGTTCTCTCAAAGTTTTCTTCAACTTCAAAAATCTGAAAATGTTTCTTCTTCTGTGACTCTGGAGTGCTGATTTCAGGAGTCTTAGTTGAACTAGGCAAGTTTTCTGAATGATAGTCATTCTTGATGCTTTCTGGTTTTTCATCAGTGAACAGCTTGCGACGTTCTATGTTAGTAAGTCCCATTACTCTTCTTCGAATGGACGATGGAGATCTTGTGTTTGAGTAACAACTGCTTTGAATGTTCCAAAATCGCACCTGGCAGAGAGTTTGAAAATAGTACATTGGAACCATCTTAATCGAGCAAGCAATCTCACAAACAAAAAATAAGCTAACGCAAACAACATCATATTCTTTTTTGTTTTAACATTATGGATTTGATCATGCTGATGTTCTGCTCATCTGTACAGCTTACCGTGAAATCATCTGATGCTGTAGCAACTTTTCCCGTCTCAGATGGGCACCTGTAGCAGTTTAATATTCAGATTAGATTTGCTATAGGGACAAGTATCGATAATACTGAACAAACTTACCAGTCTACTGCTGTAACTTCTCCATCATGGTTTTTCAGTATAAGGGGATCTGCTAGAGGTTTGTTCACCTGAGTCATGAGTATGTTGGAGTTAGTATCACATAAATGGAATCCAGTCAAAACCTTTGTAGTTACCAAACTGACCTGCCATATATAGGCATTTCCATCAATGGAACCACTGAGTACATGAGCTGCATCAGGACTTATCGCTGACTGAAATTGTCAAAAACTTCTTTAGTTCCACAAAATTTATATTCCAAGTTATGATCATGGAAATTGACAATGTCACTCACCTTAACGAAAAATGAATTAATTTGGCATCCTGTGAAAGTTTTCACTGGCCCTTTTTCTGGCTGAAGCACATTGTAGAGATAGATTCTGAAGAAAGATGCAGATCCACAGAAGAAGAAAATATCAGATGTTTAAGCTTAATAAGAGAGAATATTAGGTTCTCTTTTTGTGCATAATAGGTGTAGTCTTCATATTAGCTGGTGAAAATTGTGATTTCGTGTGATATTCATCAGAACATTGGCATACCTGCTGTCCATGCATGAAGCAGCAATAAACACGCCACTTAAATCTTGAGATAAACTAGATACTCCATGCAATCGCTTTCCCTGAACAAGATCGAAAGCTGTTATAAATCAATCAAGAGTTGCTAAACTATGAACGAGTTGGATCATTTGCCAATTAAAACCAACCGAACAAACTAACATCCCTAATCATAAAGGAGGGACCAGGTTAAATCATAGTTATTAATGAAACAAATTTAGCGAAATGCTGCTCAATGTTGTGAAGGTCACACAAAAAACATCGCTAGCCTATCATAACATGGCAATTTAACTTTATCATTACCTTATGGGATGACACATTAGGAT
>AWOL01S0165797.1:0-24096 GCA_000715115.1 Nicotiana otophora | reverse complement strand
TGGACAGCAAAAGAGGCTGAGAATTTGCCACTCCCTCTCAAGGATCTTCTTCCCAAAAAAAAAACAGAGCACAAAAAAATGTAGCTCACTCCCATTCTTCCTTGAAAAACAAGCAAGAAAACATCCCAGCAATTCAACGACAAAACCACTACCCAAAGACCACATTTTCTTCCATTAAAACCACCTTATCTCCCTCCCTAAACCATGGTCCAAAGCATCCTCAAAATAGTCCCAAGTTCTATCCAAAACGCACCAAATGNATGGACAGCAAAAGAGGCTGAGAATTTGCCACTCCCTCTCAAGGATCTTCTTCCCAAAAAAAAACAGAGCACAAAAAAATGTAGCTCACTCCCATTCTTCCTTGAAAAACAAGCAAGAAAACATCCCAGCAATTCAACGACAAAACCACTACCCAAAGACCACCTTTTCTTCCATTAAAACCACCTTATCTCCCTCCCTAAACCATGGTCCAAAGCATCCTCAAAATAGTCCCAAGTTCTATCCAAAACGCACCAAATGTCAGCAATTAAACAGCCCCAAAACGAGCTCCAAATAACCACCAAACTTCACTAGCCTTTAACCCCATAAAAGCTGGCCACTTCCAGCCACAAAGCCCCGAAAACGAGCTGGAAATCCATCCCAACCCAGTCCTCTTTTCAGTCCAAAAATGACTCTGAAACGCCTCAAAATAGCCCGCTAAACTCCATCGAAACTCAACCCCCAAAGCTTAGCAAAATCCAGCTAAAAAGGAGCAAAAAACACCAGCTGCAAAATAGCTCGAAAACAGCTTCAAAATCAGTCCAAGATCAGTTCCGAAACTATCGTTAAAGTGAGGTAATGTTCGAGTTCATCGGTTCGAAGTTCCGGCGATGTCGCCTTTAGAAATCTCCAGCCGTTATTCATGTATTCTGGAAAAGATTCCGACTCTGTGCTTGCTTCATTAATACAAAGGTTTATTTTTATCTTATCTCGATATTTTCAGTTTTACTTCGCGATTGAAAGGCATGGTTTGAATTCATTTAAATGTTCCGAGTTTGTCGTTTCTGTCCAATATGAGTATTTTATTGTTGATGAGGAACTGTTAATCAAGCAAAAATATAAATTACTAAGTTATATGAAAAGGTCGAGAGGATTAAAAGACCAATGTTTGATTGTTTTTCTTTAATTGTCATTTTATTTTATTACATGTTAAATGGTTTATGTGGATTCCTTGATTGCTATAATTCGTTGTTTTGGTTAAATCAGCAGTTATTATTAATCGTTTTTGTTGGTCTCCTTCGTTAGAGTTAGAAGAAATAATGGGAGAAGAAGATCACAATTTGTTTAAGCAAAATGGGTCGTATTCATATGTAAAATGTGGTTTGGGTTTGGGTGGATTTTGGGCCAGAAGAATTCTATTAGCCCACCTTTCCATAATTGATTCACTTTATTTCTTCCATGATATTATCCATATCTCATGACCTTACAGTAATCTCAAAGTAGTCTAAGAAAATAACTCTCAAACATCGTAGCTTATTTTAGGCGTGATTAATAATAAATCATTCTGACTATGAGTACGGTTCTAGTGGCACTGTCACGATACGTAAACCCTAATTCGAGTGTACGTTTCACGCGACTTGACCATAACTTCAAATAATAATAATAAACATGTTACAAACCGCGAGTGCGTTTCACGTGGCGCGATTTGAAATGTGTACCAAACGACAAGTGTACGACATCGTAACTTGTTCAAAATAACTCCATAAATACGAAAAGTGTTTAAACATTTAATTAAAAGCGGTCAAAGGTAAAATACACAATAGATTTAAAACATATAATAAATAAGATAATTAGGTCAAGTATTAATTGTTAAGCGACCGTGCTAAAATCACGAAATCCGGGAGTGCCTCACACCTTCTTCCGGATTAACAGAATTCCTTACCTGGTCTTCTGTATTCGCGAACCATAAAAATAGAGTCAATTTCTTCGATTTGGGATTTTAAAATCAATGACTTGGGACACCGTCATAATTGTTTCAAGTGGAGACTCTGATTAAATAAATAATCTCATTTCAAATAATGTCACTTTAATTGAAAAATCTTTTCTATTCCTCGAGAAAAGGAGGTGTGATAGTGATGACCAATTCTCCATTGACACACATCACACACAATGTTTGTGAGAGAGAATGTGGCGCTTGTTTTCTTCTTTTGATAATTCATTGATTATTAGTAATATATAAATTCTTTTACTATATAAAAAGAGAGTGACCCTCTTCTTCTTCTTTTTTTCTCTAAGTAAATTAATTTCGTTATTTTGGTGGGGGGAAATGATTCTGGATATATGTTTAAATTCGTGACTATATGGTCTTATATATAGGTAGTGTGTGGGTTGTTTAGGGTTAAGGGCATCTTTGACTAATGTTGTGATCAGGGGCGGTCCAATGGTAAGGCAACTCAAGCAACCGCTTGAGACCCCATATCTATGGGGGCCGGCCCAAAATTTTCTAATATTAAATAGCTGCATATGATAATTTTTATAAAAATATATCTAATATATTAAAAAAATACATTTTTCATGAAAAAGAAAATAAGAGATAATTTGATAATATGAATAGTTATTTTTGGGATTCAATTCTAAATTTTAGGTGTGAATATGTTTCTTGACTCCTTTATATACTATCATCATTATCATGAGGCCCATATTAGTTTGATTACTTTGTCTTTCTTTACAAGTTCACTATATCATAAAATATTCCATCAAGTAAGATAGCAAAAGGCAATTGCAACCTTTTTTTGTCAAGCTTTCCCGGCATTGCATCAAAAATATTGAAGCAACAAAAGTAATATCAAGTTATCTATAACTGTTTGTTAAACCAGGTCCAATTATTCCGAACTTTTCTTATTACTTTGCATCTCGAATTTGTTATTTTTTGATATCTTTTGTTTGTAAGTATATGTATCATCTTTTTATTTATTTATTATGAATTTTAATATGTCAACAAGAAAATATGAATCCGCGTATTAAAAATGCCAAAAAATAGAAGAATTAGAACTTTAATATAATCTCAAAAAGGAACACTTGATAAATTTTTAGCGAACAATAAAAATTTTAAATAAAAAATTAGGGAAAATTTTGTGGTAGATGAACAAATCACTAATATAGTTGAGTTAGACAGACAATGGAATCCAAAAAGAAGAAGAAGAAATTGGTGAGTCACAAATATTTTAGAAAATCCGGAAATCCTAAAAGAATTGAATAATAATCCTAGAAAGTGGAAACATATATAATCCTAGTCAAGAAATCGATTATAAATAAATTATTAATAATTTTATATCTCAAAAAACTAGAAAAATAAACTTTAAATAAAATTTTGCTAAATGAGTTTTTTAATACCGAAAAACTTAAGGCCCCTCGTTGAAGTTTGGCTTTAGGCCCCAAACACCGTTGGACCGCCCCTGGTTGTGACCAATGAATAATTTTTTTTCTTTTTCTAATTCCTCCGTATAAAAAACGATTATTTTCAAAGAAGAGAGAATAAACAGTGTAGAATGTAAAAAGCAAACATGGTAAGTGGAAAATCTCAGCGACTCAAAATATATGATAAAGTTTAAAATTCACTGTAAGGTGTCCAATTTGTTTCAACAATCAAGGCGCGTTTGTTTTAGTGACCAGAGCCAGGGGACTGCGGCTGTATTTATTTGCGGAATGGATGGGGTAATGGTGTCCGTTTTACCCGGTGGGGCCCATTATCTCTTTTATTCAAACTGTATGTAATTAAATTTTTGTTACTTATTTTTAGTTTTTTATTTAGGCTTGAATTAATTTGAAGTGTAAATTAAGTTTTTTAATATAAAGGGATATTCCCGTTCTTGAAACTACTCGGATATGATTTGGATTACATTTTAAAAAAAAATGAATGCATTTTTGTTTTTTTTTTGCAAAAAAAGATGCATATATACTCTTAAAAGCAGTAAAAACAAGGTCCAAGATAAATTATTACAAGCGATAATTGGTCTAGTCGATACAGTTCCGTTTATAAGTCTTTGTGAAAAATAAATAAAGCATGCAAAGAAAGAAACTCCAAAAAGATTATCTATAGGTAACTTTTAATAAATATAAAATTTATAATCTAATAAGTAAGGTAGGTAATACCTTCTAGAACAGATAAAAGATATCTTATAAACTAATTTTTTTTTTGTAGATCAATGTATGTAAGTTAAAAGTTTTACCATATTGTGTTTGAAAGTTATGAATGCTTGCATGCATTTGTATGCACGGAGCTCTTTAATATCTTGGACGTGGAAATTTGAATATTGCATGTAAGTGGGACATATTTAAGCTATCATCAATCCCACATTTTGATTCACTATGTTGTTTGTGGTCCCGTACTACTCATATATATATATATATATATATTGTACATTGCGCAATTCCTATAAGATTTGCAAGTGGACCATCGTTACATGACAACAACAATACAATAATAACAACCCAGTATAATCTCACTAGTGGGGTCTGGGGAGGGTAGTGTGTACGCAGACCTTACCCCTACCCTGGGGTAGAGAGGCTGTTTCCAATAGACCCTCGGCATCCTTCCCTCCAAGAACTCTCCACCTTGCTCTTGGGGTGACTCGAACTCACAACCTCTTGGTTGGAAGTGGAGGGTGCTTACCATCAGAGCAACCCACCGTTACATGACATACAACATTAAATTATTATCGGAAGAATAACCCTTGTTGGTCACTTATATAGGCACGGTTATCTTTTTCTCTTTATATTGGTCTCCAAAATACCTGTTATATATAGTAGTGTTATATATAGTAGGTATATTGGAGACCACTGGAGTTGTATTTACTACTTTTCAGCTTATTGGGGCAGCCTACACATGGTGGCGAGCTTATGAGTTGAGCAGGCTAGTTGGCACAATGCCACTTACATGGCATGAGTTCTCAGATCTCTTCTTAGAGAAGTTTGTCCCACAGACTCGGAGAGAGGAGTCGCGTAAAGATTTTGAGTAGCTACGCCAGGGGGATATGACTGTGACTCAGTATGAGATGAGATTCGAGGATTTGGCCCGTCATGTTATATGGTTGGTTCCAACCGAGAGAGAGGATCGGGAGATTCATTAATGGCCTCAACTATAGTTTACGTTACAGTGTGGCTCGAGTGACCGAAACGGATGCTAGGTTTGACCAGGTGGTTGAGATTGCCAAGTGGTTGGAGTCAGTTCGTAAGCTTGAGAACGAGGAGCGGGAGGGAAAGAGGCCCCATGTTTCAGGTGGTTTTAATGGTACCTCATCTGGGGTCAGTCACATCACAGCATAGGTCGTCCTTACATGCCCGCTTAGATGGCTTGTCCGGTTCATCGTGGTGCATCAGCTAGTCATGGTTCATACAATACTCATCCGATTCAGTCATCTTTTAGTGCACTTCCAGCTCAGAGCTCGTATCGTGCTCCATCAATTCAGGGTTCATCAGTACCGAGCTCTTCTAGTGGTTATTCTAGTTCTCAAGGTCTGATGCAGGCCCCACTGTCATTTCTGGCTCGAGGTAGTAAAATTGTGGAGAGTCGAGGCATGTGAGAAAATATTGTCCCCGTCATTACAAAGGTCCAGTGCAGCAGGGAGACCAGTCTATGACCCCTATATCCGTTGATATGCCACCCGCTCAGCCAGCTCTAGGTGGAGGTCGTACGAGTCGAGGTCGCCCCCGAAGGGGAGGTCAGACTGGTGGTGCTCAGGCTCGATGCTATGCTTTTTCCGGTAATGCAATATAAAATTGCAAGGCCTTACACATGAAGTGGTCAATCAATTATATATCGGAATCATTTCAACTGGTGATAGGTGTGAGGATATCTAGTTTCCTGATATTATTTGTTTGTTCTTTTTACTTTTAATCCATTTTTGAAATAGATGGCCATTTCATAAATAGTATTTCTTTTTTAGGAAATAATTTGGTAGAACTCTTGTAAGAAAAGGAAGCTCCAAATCACTCATCAAAATACTCCAAAATAAGTACATAAAACAGTTGGTTAATCTTGCATATACATAGTTCCCATTTCTCGAGCATGATCATTTTTTGTTTCTGTCCTGGACACAGTTTAATCATCAACTTTTGGCGCCACTTAACATCTCGCGGGAAGTTTGGCTTGGATTTTTAATGTGATAGTTGATTCTTTTTTCTTCACGGGCAAATGGTCAAATTTGTTCATGAACTATGTGAAATGATTTGTATATATTCTCCATTAAATTACTTGAGATCAATCATGCCGTTACTATTTAAAAGTGGGTTATATTGATCTTACTGACTAACAAAATTGATTAGCACGGTTTGCTACCATGTGCTCAAATTTAATGACAGAAAAAGGGTCCAATTTGTCCTTGAACTATACTAAACGATCTAAATATGCTCTCTGATAATAGTTTGGGTCAATCATGAAATTTTGGTAGATGTGAATTATTAAAACGAAGGCGACAATAGAGTTGCTCTATTAGATGAAATTGAGTAAGATGGTATAAGGACTTACATATCAAATCCTTAGCATGAAGTGATGAACAAGAGAATGAGAGGATAATAGAATGGTTGTAAGATATTGACATTTACATTCGATGTCTGCACCAGCTTGAGATCAAGAAAATTTAACTGCCTTTCAAATCAGTGTCAATTATTTAATCTGGTCTTACAACAATTTGGTTTACATAGCTTCTCAATGCAGGGTGTTCGTGGTTTTGCTGGAGAGAAGTATGTCATATAGATAAAGAGCATAACACAGTACACAATAAATTTGCAAAAACAAAAGGCATTTTGCTGTAAAATTGACCCTTTTTCAATACTCCAGCCCCAAAAGGTAAGGCTATATAGTATTCCATATATTATTCTGCAATAGGAAAAAGAATTCAGCAATTTTTTGAAATAGGCAGGCTATCTTGAAGCAGGATCTCTGTATCTCTTGAAAATGTCTTCAATGTCATCCATTACTTGAGGTGGCAAAGGTCTCTCAGTTGTCAAAAAAGCATCAATATCTTCCTTTAATTGATCTACGGAAGTTGCGCCGATAATTGAACTTGTCATAAATGGCCGGTCTCGCGCAAATCCTAGAGCTAACTCAACTAGAGTTAGACCATGTTTCTTGGCCACTTCTTCATACTTTTTAGTTGCTTCCTGGAAATCAAACATAAAACACACCAAAAATCTAAGTAACTGTTAACTAGCAGCATTGAATAAACTTCTCAAATCGTCTATGTCTACAGTCATGGATGGCATTTGATACTGAAGTTGGTAATGTAATGTACATTGCCACTCTAAAGACAACTAACTTTTTTCTCCTTATTCTTCAACGTTCTTCTACTATATGCTCCTCCAATATACAAAGAAAACACCACCAAGTAAGCCCCTTAACACCAACCCAAACTTCCATAAACGTGGCAACACAAGTTCGCTTTAAAATTCTCATTCCCTCCCAACAAAAACACTTGAAACTAAGAATTGATAGTGTGTAAACTAAGAATGCTAGACTGAATGAGAGGAGGGACCGATACTATATAATTGTATTTAATTTCTTTTATTACACATAAATGCACAAAGGAGAGTAGGCTAGTCAAAAGAACAAGGTGCAACAGGCGCTCCCAATAAAATCAATAGGAAATACTATTTGCTTCATGAGAATAATTTACTGAAAATTCCAAGCTATTCAGATATTCAGCTTTCTTTGAATTCTTTTTCCAACCGATAAAGCTGATCAAACAGTCAATTAACTTTTTCTTTCTTATAAAACTTGAAAAACACGTACCTTGGCAAGGGATTTATTGTATCTTTCCATGTAGCCAGGGAACAGGTTAAGTCTTCCTTTTCTAGCAGCTTCAGAATTATTGTCCAAATACTTCCCCGATAAGGTTCCACCAGCCAGTGGGGAATAAGAAAGTAAGCCAATGTTACAGTTGTTTGGGTGGCATACTTCGACAAGATCAACTACAAAGAACAACCAAAACTCGTTATGCTAATTGGCAAATTAAACATGTTGATGCTCACTGTAAACACAATAATTCTCTTTCTGTATTTGATTGTTTACTAGGTTATTTCATCACTTCTTTTATCAGTATAGGTTATTTTACTCTCTTTTCTTTATCAGTATTAGGTTATTTTATCACTTAAACATAAAGTCCTTTTTATCAGCATAATCCAAGTAGAAGTAGGTCCACAATTGATAACATGCCAATATAATAAAAAAGACCTCTTATAAAAAATAAACAATGTCATTTTGGAATGTATAATGTCAAAGTGGTCATTCATAAAAATAAGTTGATATATCTTGAGATAGCCAACAACTTTTAAATGCATTTAAACTACAATGGCAAGCAGAGTTCCCTGTTTCTTAAAGATTAGTAATGCTATTGTTAGGTAGATTGCCTCTACGATGAGTACTGACAGAAGCCATTAAGGATCTAACAGATTTAACCAGTAAATAATCACATTCCTAGAGACCCTAGCTCACCACTGTTGATGCGAGTATATGATTCGGGTATTTGAATATGTGCAAAAGTGGCTTAAGTCGGACCAGAGAATAAGATATCATGCTAGAGGAGATTTAGATGAGAATCAGTTCGCCAATATTCAGAAAAATCTTTAGAATGCGGTATGTCTATTTCTTTATGAGGTACAGTCAGGTTACTACATGTGATTTTTGCAGCTGCAGCATGGATGATATCAATGTTTTTGTGAATGGGAAAATGTTCAAGATGTCTACTCATACAAGAATATTATAAGGGGAAGCTGTAAAGGGAATAGGGAAAAAATGATTCAAGGTTATTTCATCACTTTTTTTATCAGTATAGGTTATTTTTAGTAGGCAACTCATAACTTTTTTATCAGTAAAGATTAATTTACTAGGTTACTTATAACTTTCGGACTAGTATAGATAATTTTACTTAAGGTCTTTTTTATCAACGTAATCCAAGTACAAGTGGTCCTAAATTGATAACCCACCAATGTGAATTAAAAAGAGCTCTCGTCAAAAGATGGAATAAATTATAATGTTAAATGTGATCGATCCTTAGAATAAGCTCATATATTTTGAGATAGTCAACAACTTTTAAAGGTAGATAAACTACCATAACAAGCAGAGTCGCTGTATCTTAAGAATTAGCTGTGCCATTTTTGTTAGGCAGATTGCCTCTGCAATGAGTATTGGCAGAAGCCATTAAGGATCCAATAAACTTATTCAGTAGATAGTCACATTCCTTAGAGACCCGAGCTTCACTAATGTTGATGCAAGGATATTATTTGGGTATATGCATATGTGCAGAAGTGGCTTTAACCAGATTAGAGAATAAGATATCATTGAAGAGATTAGAGTTTGAGATCAGAATCAGTTCAAAAAGATCCAAATGAATCGCTAAAGGCGGTTTTCTATTTCTTTATGCGGTAAAAGCAATTGACTATGTGATTCATGCAGCAATAGCACTGATGATAGCCGTGTTTCTGCGAATGGGAACTGTTCGAGATGTCTACTCAGACAAGAGTATCACTAGGGGCAGTTGTAAAGGGATTTGGGGAAAACTGGATTAATAGTCTGTTTAAGAGTTAAGCAATAGGATTCGGTAATGTAAATACTAAAAGAAAGAATTACCAACATATCTATTTTTAAGCGAGCTGCTAAAGAATCTTAACACTTAATAAGAAACCAATTAGCAAAGGCTAGAGTGTCCTAGGATTAAGCACCATGTACTCTTTAATTAATCATCATAGGAGTTCTTCTTTTTCATTTAACACTCTCCCAATCATGTAGCCAAAGATTAACTTAAGTAAAGCCTCCTAACAAAATAATTTACCCCATGAAGCATCTTGAATAAGAAAAACGGATGTGCAGCAAAGATGTTTGTTTTCACACAGGAAGGGCTCTGTGTTACAGTCCCACATTAGTTCAGGATATGAGTTGTAGTCTTGTTATATGGTCTTTGACAATCCTCACATCATAAGCTAGCTTTTGGGATTGGCTTAGGCCCAGGGTCCCTTTTTTCGATGCTAGCAGAGCCAGACCCATCCCTGATCTTGGTTTACCAAAATGTTGAATCCTTATGTCATAATTTCCACGCTGTAGATGTTCAGCCATGAGTGGGGGAGGGAGGGGGTGTTAGAGTCCCAAATTGGTTAAAGATATAGATTGCAACTTCTTTATATGGATTTGGACCATCCACACCCCATGAGCTAGCTGTTGAAAAGCGGACTCGGGATACATTTTCCTAACAGGCTGAATGATAACAAAAGCTCAAAATTTGATGCCAGGTTGAAGAATTTGATCTTCCAGCCTCAATTATTGACAATTATTGGAGTACCCTAGCATCTTTGTCAAGCATCTTGGAATTCTTCTCATCTAATGAATGTAGGAACTACTTTTATTATTGAACAAAGCAAAACATATCTTTTAACTTCTAAGAGCTCCCAAAGTATGAACAGTATCATTGACAAAAATGCTGGAACAATCAAAATAACTGCGTAAGCTAAATTTCTGTTGAGAAGAGTTGCATCTAAACTACTTTAGTAGGACATGACAAAAGTTAACTTACCCTCAAAGTGACACCTAACCAGCAGACTGTAGCTATTCTGAATGCTGACAATCTTCGGCAATCCTTCAACTTTTGCAGCATGGACGAACTCCATTACTCCATATGAAGTTTCATTGGAAACACCAATATAGCGGACCTGAATAGTTTGTACCCTTAAATGTTATTTTAAGCTAATTGTATTATAAAGTTAAATCTCCATAAAGCAAATTAATTTTGAAATTTTACGAATTATTTTGCAAAGATGTGCAACCAAGCCATGTGTAAAAGATTAGGCTTGTTTGTATTCACTATAAGCATTGCAAAATGTTTAAACTCAAACCATGTGTAAGAGACCTGGCTTGCCGATTCACTGTGATTTTTTTTTTCATCCAAAAAGTTCAGTTTCCTGACAAGCATATGTCCTGAAGTTTCTTCACTTGAAAATGGATTTTATATAATCCTTCAGGAATGAATGAAAGATACCCTCAGCATTTAATTAGTAAATGATAACTATAAAGCATCTTACTTCACTCATTACATTGACAGGTCTGCAGTATTGCAATTGTTAAAGAAAAGCAAGACATACATACCTTTCCTTCATCGATGAGTTCTTGAAAGGCTCTAAGCTGCTCGACGAAAGGCACACTTGGCCTCCATTTTGAAGATTCATAAAAGAATTCACCAAACAATGGTACATATCTATCTGGCCTGAAGAAGGTTTTTACATCAAAATTTCGAAATGAGAACCATCCTATATTTTTTATGCCGACTCGCACGCAACCGTCTTTTTTTCGAATATGCAGCGAACAAACAAATAGATGAAACAGATTAAAACACAAGGTAAGCAACAATTTTACAATTATATCAGACCTAAACAAGATAAGAATGAGAACCCACGAATTTATTAAGTGCTTTGCAGTATTAAGGTTACCTGATAAAATCTCTCAACCTAAGGATGATTTATCAGTTTGTTGAGAAAGACTTGTAAAATTGATGAAACTTAAACAAGTTATTTATGTCAGTGGCTTCACTATACATTATGAACTAGTTAAAATCAGCAGCTAAATGAGCTCAAGCTAGCTTTCTATTGTTGGGAATAAATCCTCCACAGAAACTAATATTCGCAGTAATAAATGTAGCATCGAGATACGGTAATCAACGACAATAATAAGAGAAACAAGGACACCGAGATTTTTACGTGGAAAATCCTTCTGAATAAGGGAAAGACCACGACCCGAGAAGAGCAACTGATATCAAAATAGCAAGGAATTTTGCACTTTGTAGGCCCGAGTAAAATACTTCAAAAAGTACTACAACACTCAAAAGAAATAACCTATTTTATTATTCCCACCTCATTACAATATTGCTCACACTCTCTATTTTCCTCACAGACTATTTTCTTATATCATATATGTGATGCCTTTCTTTCTCTCTTTGTTGGTGTGTTTAACAAATGACTCAGGACCTCTCTATTTACAGAGATTCAATACTCCTGCAGATGTCATCAGTGACGCCAAATGAAAGACAGAAACTTCAAACTTTTCAATATGAACAAATCAAAATGTCGGCTGCCAAATCTATAAAAGTTGCGGCCATTAGAATTCTTTGTCAAAGAAAGAAAACATCTTTCTTAAATCATGGACCATGGGATGGATCCATCAAATTTCCCCCTCCAGTCCCATGCACCTGAATAAGATATCTCTCGTTTCTCATATAGAGCTCATTCCGACAAGTTCTTTGCATAACTCTAACTTGTCTCTTGGTATTGTCTTGGTCAACATATCTGTAGGATTTTCACTCGTGTGAATCTTTTTGACCTGCAAATATTCGTTCCCCACCTGCTCACGAATCCTATGATATCTCGCATTGATATGTTTTTTTCTTGCATGGTACATGGAGTTCTTGCTCAAGCCTATTGCACTTTGATGGGTCCATGATTTAAGGAAGATGTTTTTCTTCCTTTGACAAAGACTTCTAATGTCCGCAACTTTTATAAATTTGGCAGCCGACGTTTTGATTTGTTCACATTTGAAAAGTTTGAAGTTTCTATCTTTCATTTGGTGTCACTGATGACATCTGCAGGAGTATTGATCTCTATAAATAGAGAGCTCCTGAGTCATTTGTTAAACACACCAACAAAGAGAAAGAAAGAGTGAGGCATCACAGATATGGTATAAGAAAATAGTCTGTGAGGAAAATAGAGAGTGTGAGCGATATTGTAGTGAGGTAGGAATAACAAAAGAGGGTAATTTTTTTTGAGTGTTGTAGTGCTTTTTGGAGTATTTTACTCGAACCTACAAAGTGTAAAATTCCTTGCTATAGTGACATCAGTTGCTCCTCTCAGGTCGTGGTTTTTCCCTTATTTAGAAGAGTTTTTCACGTAAAAATCTCGGTGTTCTTGTTTCTCTTATTATTGTCGTAGATTACCGTATCTCGGTACTACGTTATTATTTCGTAGTTATTACTGTGAATATTAGTTTGTGGGGGGGTTTATTCCCAACACACTATAGACAACATACAACTTCTGATGCAAGTCAAGCTCTTGAAGAAACCGTTTAAGCCATATCATCTCCTTGCCAGCTTCAGTAGTTGCAATATACTCCACTTCAGTTGTAGAGAGTACGACACACTTCTGCAACCTCAATTGCCATGATATAGCTCCCCCTGAAAATGTAAATAAATATCTAGTAGTGGATTTTCTATTATCAATGCCACCTGCCATATCAACGTCTGTATAACCCTTCAAGATTGGATTAGATCTTCCAAAACACAAACAGTCTCTTATGGTACCTTTCACGTACCTGAGTATCCACTTGACTATTTCCCAATGTTCTTTTCCAGTATTTTCGAGAAATCTGCTAACAACATCAACTTCATGTTCTTTTCTGGTGCATACCATTGCATACATCAGGCTTCCGACTACTGAAGAATAAGGAACTCTAGCTACGCTCTCTTTTTCCTCATTTGTTGTAGGACACATCTTATTGCTCAACTTCAGATGACTAGCAATAGGTGTGCTGACTGGCTTAGCACTCTTCATGTTGAAGCGTTCCAGTACATGTTCAATGTACTTCTCCTGAGATAGCCACAATTTTCTGCTTGTTCGCTCTCGAACTATCTTCATTCTCATAATTTGTTATGCTGGCCCAAGTCTTTCATATCAAATGACTTGGATAAATCTCCTTCAACTGTGTAATCAGTTCCTTTGTCTTCTCCTACAATTAACATGCCATTCACATACAACAACAAAATAATAAAGTCATTGTCAGAAAATCTTTTGAAGTATACACATGGATCAAAATGGGTCTTCATGTAAGTTTGACTTTTCATGAATGGGTCAAACTTTTTGTACCGCTGCCTTGGTATCTGTTTCAACCCATAAAGACTCTTTTTCAACTTGCACGCCATGTGTTTCTTCTCCTTTACTTCAAACTTTCTAGCTGCTCCATATAGATTTCTTTTTCCAAATATCCATGTAGAAATGTAGTTTTCACGTCTAACTGCTCCACTTCAAGATCTAGGCTAGCTGCCAACCTTAAAATTGTTCGAATAAAAGTCATTTTGATAACATGTGAGAAAATTTCGTCAAAATCAATACCTTTCTTTTGTTCGAAACCTTTTATCACAAATCGAGCTTTGTATCTTACCAACTTGCCATTTCCATCTTTCATGAGTTTAAAGACCCATTTGCATTTGAGTGGTCTTTTATCCTTTGGAAGTTTAACCAGCTTGTACGTACCATTTTTCTGTAGAGATTCCACCTCTTCTTGCATGGCTTTCATCCACTGGTTCTTTTCAGGATAGGACAACACCTCCTTAAGACTTTCTCGCTCTCTTTCATCATTGATTAGGACATACCCTGTGGAAGGGTACCTACATGACTCTACCCTTGGCCTTTCTGATCTCCTTAGAGGTTGAGGTTGTTCTTCTCCCTGAGTGGGGTACTTCACTTGCTCGGCGTCATCCTCAAGTTGTCCCCTGCTCAATAACCTCATCAAGTTGCTCCCCCTTCTTGGCAACCTCGCCGGTTTTACTTTCTGGACTTGTGGGATTATTAGAAGTAGAAGGAATGGTAACACGGTTAGGGATTATACCATAGTTTGGCCTTCTCTGACTGATCATCTACAACTCCAACTTCACTTTCTCGAAAGATTACATCTCTACTTCTGATGACCTTCTTCTTCACATGATCCCATAATTTGTACCCGAACTCTTCATCTCCATATCCATAAATATGCAGGGAACATATTTATCATCCAACTTTGTTCTCTGCTCCTTTGATACATATGCAAAAGCTCTACAACCGAACACCTTCATATGTGAGAAGAACACCTCCTTGTTGGTCCAAACTCTCTCTGGGATGTCAAACTCCAATGGAACTGATGGACTCCTATTGATCAGGTAGCAGGTTGTCTGAACTGCTTCACCCCAGAATGAGTTAGCCAGTTTAGCTATTCTGAGCATGCTTCTCACCTTCTCAACAATGGTGCGGTTCATTCTCTCAGCTACACCATTGTGTTGTGAGGTTCCAGGAACTGTTTTTTCATGTCTGATCACATGGCTCGAACAGTACTCTTCAAATTCCCCTGAAGTGTACTCACCTTCATTGTCAGTTCGGAGACGCTTTAGCTTTCGACCCGTCTCCCTTTCCACTAGAGCATTAAACTTCTGAAAAACTTGAAACACCTAATCTTTGGTTTTCAAGATATAAACCTACAATTTTCGTGAAGCATCATCAATAAAAGTAACAAAATATTTGTTACCGCCCATCGATTATACCTCCATTGGACCACAAATATCAAAATGTTCCAAATCTAAGTATATTCAATTTTCTTTCAAACGATGTCTGAAATGAGACTCTATGTTGTTTACCAAATAAACAGTAGTGACAAGGTTTTACCGTTGTACCTTTGACAAAAGAGATGAGTGATTTCCTGGCAAGAATCTGCAATCCCTTCTCGCTCATATGACCTATTCTTTTGTGCCACAAATCTGCATAAATCTCATCTCGTGCCGCGTTCAATTCACCTCGGCATATTTCTGCATTTTTCCTATACAAGGTGCCACGAGTAACTCCCTTTGCAATGACCAATGATCCCTTGGTGAGTCTCCACTTTTGATTTGCAAAATAATTCTCGGATCCATCTCGGTCCAAAGCTATTCCCAAGATTAAGTTCATCCGCAAATCAGGCACATGTCGCACGTCCTTTAGAACCAATGTGCATCCGACATTTGTCTTGATACAAATGTCACTAATTCCCGCAATCTTTGAGTAACTCGTGTTACCCATTCCCACAGTGCCGAAATCACCTGCTACATATCTGTAAAAAAAATTCTCTTACCAGAGTGGCATGGTAAAATGATGTTGTGCCAACTACCCATTCCGACTCTGGACCTGTCAAGTGTATGCATTCCTCTTCCTCATTTATAAAGAGAACAATATTATCATTGTTCTGCATCATGGCAGTTGTGTTGTCGTCATTCTTCTGGCTACTGCTTTTACCTTTGCCTTTTCTTAGATTTGGGAAATCTCTATTGAAGTGACCCGGCTGATCGCAATTGTCGCAATTTCTAGCTTTTGATTTGGATCGGTTCTTGAACTTCCCACGATCTCCGAATCTACCATATTTGTTTGAACTTCTTTGATAACTCCTGCCTCTACCTTCTGTAATGAGAGTTTGTCCTTGATTTCAGGCTTTTTTTCTCATCTTCTCATTGAGTAGAAGAGCCGATGTGTCGTACTTCAACTCATTAGTGGTTTTACCGTACAGGATTGTTGTTGCCAATTATCGTACGAAGATGGCAATGAGTTCAAGAGCAAGATGGCTTTATCCTCTTCCTCGATCTTTACTCTGAGGTTGGCAAGCTGTGTGATTAGTCCATTAAACATATTTAAATGTGACAAAAAAATTGTACCTTCACCCATATGTAGGGTGTATAATTGCTTCTTCGGATACAATTTATTTATCAACATTTTGGACATGTATAGGCCTTCCAACCTTGTCCAAATGCCAAATGTAGTGTCTTCATCAATGATGTTATTTACCACATCATCTGATAAGTGCAACCTGATTGCACTGGCAACCTTTTCATCCAAATCAGCCTAATCCTCAGCTTTCGTGGCATCATGTTTCTTGGCATCACTACCTAATATCTTGTGTAATCCGTGTTGGATGAGAAGATCTCTCATCCTTCTTTGCCATATTGAGAAACCGCTATCTTCGAATTTTACTACTTCGTATTTTACTCCGGACATTTTATTTTTTCACCGAGTATAGTACTACCGACTGTGAAGAGTATTTCTCTGAACGAGCAGAACCTGTGTTATGTTACCAATTGTTGGGAATAAACCTCCCACAAAAACTAATATTCACAGTAATAACAGCGAAATAATAATGTAGCACCGAGATACGATAATCAACGACAATAATAAGAGAAATTAGGACACCGAGATTTTTACGTGAAAAACTCTTCTGAAGAAATGAAAAAACCACGGCCCGAGAGGAGCAACTGATATCAGTACATCAAAAAGTTTTACACTTTGTAGGCCTGAGTAAAATATTCCAAAAAGCACTTCAACACTCAAAAACAATTACCCTCTTTTGATATTCCCATATCATTACAATATCGCTCACACTCTATTTTTCTCACAGACTATTTTCTTATACTCTGTCTGTGATGCCTCGCTCTTTCTTTCTCTCTTTGTTGGTGTGTTTAACAAATGACTCAGGAGCTCTCTATTTATAGAGATTCAATACTCCTGCAGATGTCATCAGTGACGCGAAATGAAAGATAGAAACTTCAACTTTTCAATGTGAACAAATCAAATGTCGGCTACCAAATCTATAAAAGCTGCGGACATTACAAGTCTTTGTCAAAGGAAGAAAAACATCTTCCTTAAATCATGGACCATGAGATGGATCCATCATCTATAACATCCGACTTTTTAGTTTTGCTAGAAACCTATACTTGTCCTCTATTCTGCATCAGAGAACCAACTAGTTAATCAACCATCTTATCAGTAATGTAACACATATGATAGATAAAAATTAGGCCGAATACATAGAGAGCCCCTTAAAGTTAGCTCCAAATTCCATTTTGACACCTCAACTTAAACTATTTCCTATTAAACACTTAATCCCAACATAAACTGTGCCTATTAGGCCATCGTCTAACCACCAGTAAACAAAAGTAACAGCGTGAAGTCAAGCACGATGACGTGGCAAAAAAAACAAATCACATAACAACACCTGTATTTAACCCAAATAATATATTAACAATATACCCAAAAAAAATATAAACTTTTTTCCTTCTCCACCTTGCCTCTCCCATCGTCTTCTTCTCTAAATGAACCCCTCTCAATCATCACTCTGCCCCTTTCTCTGTCAAATCTCTCTCACCAGTAAACTCTCTCTTTTAATCATTTTTTTCTATTATTTGTCTAAGAGAACGACAGTAGGTGAAGTTCCACACCGGTGTCGTTGACCTCTCTGGTTCCTCCGGCAAAAGCCCATCACTGTCATTTGTTTTAAATCCATGATCATACTCCATTAATGGAGTCTTACTGGCTACTTTTCCGGTGGAAATTCCCAAGAACTTTTTTTGTCCTAAAATAAGACGCCAACCCTTGAAGAAATTTATCCTCTATTTCAATTCTTTATCCTCTGTTATTTTTATTTTTCCTTTTCAATTTCATCTAGGTATTATTATGTTGGTGTTTTGATTTCTTCTTTAATGAGAAATTTATAAATTACCAGCTTGAAATTGCGAATTTGGGTGTATCTGGTCTGGAATTGTTTGAAGAAGCTGTGGAGTTTTGAAATTATGATGTGAAGTTTTGTTTCTAATGGTGGAGAGGTGGTGGAGTTCGAAGTGATTTTCACAGTAATAGTTAGGTGGGAGATGGAGGTGCTTATGCTGTGAAAGTACATGTGGAGGAATTGGTCAAAACGGTGGAGGTGGGAATGAGGTGGTGATGAAGACAGTGGCTATGGAGGTGGCGTGGTGGGGTGATATCTGCAGAGAAGCCAGATAAAGGAGATGGAAGAAAAATTATAGCCTAATCTTCAATTGACTCTCAATATTTTGTATCCACGCTCTCAAAAAGAAGTGTGATATACTCACTTTGCCACCTCAGCATTTTTGTCTAATAGGCACAGTTTATGTTAAGATTAAGTGTTTAATAGGAAACAGACTAAGTTAAGGTGTTAAAATGGAATTTGGAACCAACTTTAAGAGGCCGTCTATATGGATCCATAGAATTAGTCAACCGCATTGAAACAGGAAGGTTTGCTGGTAAAACCTCTCATTAAAGGATCTATTTTCTTGGTTTGTCTAGAAAATAGAAATACAACAACTGCGCTTTAGTCCCAAACAAGTTGGGGTCGGCAATATAATCCCCATTCCTTTCATTTAGCTCAACTCATACAACAACAACAACCCAGTATAATCCCACTAGTGGGGTCTGGGGAGGGTAGTGTGTACGCAGACCTTACCCCTACCTTGGGGTAGAGAGGCTGTTTCCAAATGACCCTCGGCATCCTTCCCTCCAAGAACTCCCCACCTTGCTCTTGAGGTGACTCG
Source organism: Nicotiana otophora (assembly GCA_000715115.1). Classification (NCBI taxonomy): domain Eukaryota; kingdom Viridiplantae; phylum Streptophyta; class Magnoliopsida; order Solanales; family Solanaceae; genus Nicotiana; species Nicotiana otophora. The sequence goes on along the minus strand of AWOL01S0165797.1, from coordinate 4,993 downwards.
AACTCACAACCTCTTGGTTGGAAGTGGAGGGTGCTTACCATCAGAGCAACCCACCTTGTCAATTTAGCTCAACTCATATCATCAGAAAATACTGAAATTTAAACTAGTCAATTATGTTCATCACTTTAGCACACATCACAAAGTAGCTAATGATCAGCAGTGCAATGAGTTCAGGTAGCTTTCTGTCAGATAGTTAAGCGTAAATATTATTGAGCATAAATGGTGAACGTGATAAAGTCGCAGGTCCGGTAAATATAGTTGGGTTCACTCATGAATAGTTGCCTATAAAATAGTTCAGGTGTACACATTAGCTTTCACACATTGTCTCAATCTCTTTTCATTGTTTCTCTTATTTTAAACACGGTATGGGAGTTTCAGCGAGTTTTTGTGAACTGATTATTTTAAAATACTTCATTCCCTAGGATCCTTCTGCATGTCTAAAACCATAGCAGTTTCTTCAGCCTGTTCTCGTATTCTTTGGTTACTGCCCTAGAGTGCTATTGATCTGGCTCTGCTGGATTGCTTTGCACCTACACTTGCTCCAACATGTGGTGCAGTTAAAGTATTAGCTTAGATGTCAACTATCCTCCTCCTCCCCCCTCCCAACGTGGGAAAACTAAAAACAGAAAAAAGAAAATATAATAGAAGAAGGGCACAGAAAAAGAAAAAGAAAAAATAGAAGGTTACGTTGCTATGATCCCTAAAGCTCAAAGCATAAGTAATATCTGGTCTTCTAGAATCTGAGAACGATGAGAAATCTCACATGGGCAATCAAAGTTCATGTAATAGTGTTTTCACCACCCAGATAATCTGGAACAACCCCACTGATGCAAATAGTGTCATCTAGAAACCGGAGAAGTTTTATAATCTAAGGTATACTACTTACCAAAATACACTTCTAGAATCCTTCAACGATATCATTGACAAGTACTCACCAATGTATTTGGAGTAAATCAATGTAATCAGTATTGAGACGTTTCAAGCTTTTTTCCACACTTTCTCGAATATTAGCAGCATCTACTCGCAAAACATTTGCGTTTTCACGTATGTAACTTGATCTTTCTGAATAACCACAAACTTTTGTAGCCAAAATCACCTGAACAGAAAATACAGCAGTGCATTAGTAGTCTTGAGTTAAAAGGACACCAATATATTATAGCTATAATGGCTCAAAAAAGGCAGGAAAGGTTCCTCTACTTAAAGAACGGTTTTGGTAGTTATTTTACTAAGAATTGTAACATTTGGTATCATGGTCATGCTAATAATTTTAGTTTTTATTGTCCAAGAGAGTTGGAGGAAATTCTAAGTTGACTGCACAAGTGCTCCACCATACCATTCGTAGACTATTGGGAGGACATTGGAAGGTAAAAGATCCAGCATGAACATTACAAACATTTTTGTGGGCATGAAGTTCTTAAAAGCCAAGTCCTTTCTAAGTTGAGACTCGTGCTTGGGCTTAGGTTATTAATTAATAGGGCTGGACTGTGATTTGCTTTTCTTTCTTGCTTGTGTAATGATTTGCCTAATACAAGCATACATGCATAACTCAGCAGCAATCAATTAAACGAGGAGAACTACACAAGCTATACGTATTCAAACTGACTCGAGCAGCAAAAGGCCAAACTCGAATCAGTCCACATGGCAACAATGATTAAGGGTTTATCTTCAGAAGCCTTCCTATCCTAGTGGCCTTCAAAAACTTTCTAGCGTAAAAAGAAAGAAACCGGCAACATGCTCTACATAAATTGAGCAATGACTACGTGGACCTTTAGTCACCACTCAAAAGAAAATCATCAACATCCTATAAAATAATGAAAAGTAATGAAATACCATAACGTGCACATAATGTTGGACATTGCAAAATCAAGGAAGTACATTAAAAGTTCTTAAAGATGGTATGAATTACTCTCGGAATGTTAAAGACAATTACAGAACAAAGTGGACATATTTCTTTGAGAAAGGAAGGATATCTAGAAAATGATGAAAGAAGACATGCCTTATACTGTGATGAATCAGGCAATGCAAGACTCAGTACCTCGCTTTAGTTATTTTAGCAGCTTAGCCTTTTGTGATCTCATTGGTTTACAACCTCAAATAATCAGAATCAGTACCCATGGATGCACTTTTCACCAATATTATTTAGTAAGTGAATCAACAGTAAAGTCTTTTTGAGGAATTTGTTGAAAGAGATCAAAGGCAGTTAGAGTTCAGAACAAAAGATCTGAAACAGCAGAAGGATTAGAATACGAGGTAAAAAGAAGAATGTAATAAGGTTCCTACTCGAAACAAGATAAGAATACGATTATAATATGCACCTTTGAAGTAAAGGGTTCCCTTCCACAATAGTATTATTACCTTATCACGGGGTTGAGACTTCATCCAGCTGCTAATATAGAGATCCGTCGCACCTTGTGTCTCCTTCCTCATAGGGACTGGATACTTTTGGAGACAAAAAACAAGGTTAGAAATAAATATAACAACCAAAGATATGCAACCAGAAATGAGAGAGGAAGGAAAACGAAAAATTGCACTACTCAAGAATCGTTTTGCGTAAAATTAAGAGATATGATCTCGTTGGTGAATCAATTTCCAAAGAAATAAAGTTTACTTCAAATTACATCGGCAACAATGCAGAACTTGAGCTTCTAGAAATAATCCATCGAGATAGTGAAAACCAAGAATGGAAACTGTATTATAAATAAAAGCAGTTTTTACAAATTAAAACAAGTAAAAAGCAAAAGTTTTATGCTAAAAGGGAATCTGATCACCAAAGAAAAGCCAGCTCCAACTAAGTCAGAATGCTTCCAAATGATAACCGTCGACCGAAGCATCCATTTATTTAAAATGAAGAATTAAAAGATCAAAGGGAGCAAAAGAAAAACCAATAATGCGTGCAACTGAAACTGTAACTAAAGGGAGCCAAAAATAGAACTAACAACGCTTAAGTTTGTGCAATGGAGCTTACAGCTTCAGCAGTATCAATGATATTAATTCCTTGGTCAAATGCATAACTAAGTATTTCATGAGCCTCCTTCTCTGTATTCTGTTCTCCAAATGTCATCTGCATTATTTCATTCAATTTACTTCATAAATATGCAAATGAGTAGAACAAAGGAAAAAAGAGAGGCTAAAATGACCTTTCTTTTTATAAGGGGTTCAGAAAAAGAAATTGAAAACTTGTAAAATTCTCTAATTAACTGATAAAAGAAGTAGTAGTTTACAGTGCCAATAGTAATTTCGCTGATATGAAGATCAGAGTCACCGAGTTTTCTGTACTGCATAGCATTCTTCTGAGCAAGTTTTGCAGTAACAATTGTTGTGCTACAAGTCTTCTTCCTTGGTGAAGACAACGGGGATGCTCTCAATTGGCGCGTGAAAGTGCGGCAGGGGGAAATGCGAGTGGTGGTGTTAGAGATAAACGCCGGCATTACAGAGGAAGTGCTGCACGAAGCCATGGGTTTCTTACTCTGTGTTTTAGCCTTATCAAAATTCAGACACTATTTGAAACTCTCTGTCGGTTTTGTGAAAGATGAAGTTGCTACCGTTGGTCCTTTTAGAAGTGAATAAAAAGGAACGGGCCTGGATTTTGTGATTGGGCTATTTTTGGTTAGGATAACTGGAGCCTGGATTTTGTAAAATATTAAGCAAAATTGGATAAATTTTAATTCCTCCTATTCACTGTAGTTGGGAAATTGTTACTTTTTGCTATTTTGATTTTTGTTGTTGACTTGCTAAAAAGGAACGGACCTGGATTTTGTCGCTAAATTACACAAATAATTTAGTCTTTTTATAATCTCAGAAATTTACAAAGATGTAAGCCTATAAACGTGGATCATTCACGTGCAAGAATATCTTAAGTTCATTGGATGCAGCCGTACGTCACCGTTTTGCTCAATTAAAGAAAAAAGAAGTCAGGCTCTACGCACGGCGTACTTTAGCTGCCACCACCTCACAAAATCTCACAATTCAAGACTATCCTTTTAAATATACCTGAAACGACGCCGTACGTTTGACTGCTCNCCGTTTTGCTCAATTAAAGAAAAAAGAAGTCAGGCTCTACGCACGGCGTACTTTAGCTGCCACCCCTCACAAAATCTCACAATTCAAGACTATCCTTTTAAATATACCTGAAACGACGCCGTACGTTTGACTGCTCGTTGTGCTGAACTCTCGATATCGTTTACTCGTTCGTCTCTCTTCAATCTCTCGAAAAATTCAAATTTCCTACAATGGCGAAAGATCCAGTTCGTGTTCTTGTTACCGGTGCTGCAGGTACTCTTGTATGTTGTGTATACTTCAAAAAGCTTTTATTTATTTATTTATTATTTAGATCTGCTACTCCATTTTTACATTTGCTTTATTTTCACTACTAGTTAAATTGATATTTTACTTGTCATAATTGGATCATTGATCTACTTCTGTTTTGGATTTTAGCCTGAATTTGTTTACTGCAGTTTATAATCTACTTAATGTTAGTCGATCATGCATCTGGCTTCTTAATAAAAATGAAATAAAGTCTGGAGTATGTTAAATAAAAAAGTAGGTTAATAAAAAGAATGAGAGGGCTTCTTAAAGACATAATTGATTATATAAGAGTGTTCTTTTTTAACAACTTAAACTTCCATACGAGGAGATTGATGCAATTCAATGGAAGTATAGTTGGTTCATACTTGCTTGCTCACTCTCGATTTGATGATTCGTTGTTGAAGAGAACAATCGTACAAAGTTATATACAAATCACTACCCCCTTTTCGTATTCAGTTTTAGTGTAAGATGATGGCTCACTGTGCTTTGTTTTACGTCCTAATTGCTAATAGGTAATTTTGTTCCTTTGCTTTTGTTAGCTGTTATATAGATCTTTATAGTCTGATATGTATCAAAGCAAATATTTTTTATAGTGCCTTAATGAACCATCATTGAGTAATCTACTGCATTTCCTTGTGCCTTATAGAGCACTTTTGAAATATGGTCTACTATAAAATGGGTGAAAACA
>AWOL01S0165788.1:0-15335 GCA_000715115.1 Nicotiana otophora | reverse complement strand
TCTTCCAAAACCAAAACCAAACACTCCGAAAAGTCCCGCAACCATAATATAACATAGAGGAGGAAATAAATAGGGGATATGGACTAAAATACTTAAAATGACCAGCCGGGTCGTTACATCCTTCCCCTCTTAAAACAAACGTTCGTCCTCGAATATAGAGACTTACCTGAAGTAGTGAAAAGATGAGGATAATGGCTACGCATATCATGCTCTATCTCCCAAGTCGCCTCCTCGACTGGTTGACCCCTCCACTGAACCTTCATTGAAGCAATGTTCTTCGAGCTCAACTTTCGGACCCGCCTATCCAAAATGGCCAGCGGCTCCTCAACATAAGACAAATCGTTGTCCAACTGGACTGAGCTGAGATCCAACACATGAGACGGATCGTTGTGTTACTTCCCGAGAATAGAAACATGGAATACTAGATGAACTGCAGCTAGACTAGGTGGCAGTGCAACCTTTTAGGCCACTTCTCCAATCCTCTCAAGAATCTCAAAAGGTCTGATATACCTAGGGTTCAACTTGCCCTTCTTCCCGAACCTCATAACACCCTTCATGAGTGAAACCCGAATCAAGACCCGCTCCCCAACCATTAATGCAACGTCATGAACCTTCCAATCCGCATAACTCTTCTGTCTAGATTGGGCTGTGCGAAGCTGGTCTTGAATCAATTTAACCTTTTCCAAAGCATCCTGAACTAAGTGTGTACCCAATAGCTTAACCTCACCCGGCTCAAACCAACCCACCAGAGACCGACACTGCCTCCCATATAAGGCCTCATACGGAGCCATATGAATGTTCGACTGGTAGCTATTGTTGTAGGTAAAATCCACAAGTGGTAAGAACTAATCCCAAGAACCCCCAAAATGCATCGCACATGCACGGAGCATATCCTTCAATATCTGGGACTGTCCGTCCGTCTGAGGGTGAAATGTTGTACTCAAATCAACCCGTATGCCTAACTGACACTGTATGACCCTCCAAAACCGCTATGTAAACTGTGTACCCTAGTCAAAGATGATGGATACCAGCACGCCATAAAGTCTGACAATCTCACAAATATAGACCTGAGCCAGCTGCTTGGAAGAATAAGTAGTCACCACTGGAATGAAATGAGCCGACTTGGTCAATCTTTCCATAATCACCCATACTGCATCGAACTTCCTCTAAGTCTGTGGGAGCCCAACAACAAAATCCATAGTAACCCGCTCCCATTTCTACTCTGGAATCTCTATCCTTTGAAGCAATCCACTTGGTCGTTGATGCTCATACTTCACTTGTTGAAAATGTAGGCACCGAGCTACATATTCCACTATGTCCTTCTTCATTCCTCCACCAATAGTGTTGCCTCAAGTCCTGATACATCTTGGCGGCACCCGGATGAATGGAGTACCGCAAACTGTGAGCCTCCTGAAGAATCCACTCACGCAATCCATCTACATTGGGCACGCATAGGCTGCCCTGCATCCGTAACACACTGTCATCCCCGATAGTGACCTCCTTGGCATCGCCATGCTAAACCGTGTCCTTGAGGACAAGCATATGAGGGTCGTCATAATGACGCTATCTAATACGATCATATAGAGAATATCGAGAAACCACACAAGCTAAAACTCGACTCGGCTACGAAACATCCAATCTAACAAACTATTTGGCCAAGGTCTGAACGTCCAATGCTAATGACCTCTCTGCTGCCGGTAGATATGCTAAACTGCCCAAGCTCTCCGCCTTACGACTCAAGGCATCGACCACCACATTGGCCTTGCTGGGATAATATAGAATGGTGATATCATAGTCCTTAAGAAACTCTAACCACCTCCACTACCGCAAGTTAAGATCCTTATGTTTGAACAAATGTTATAGACTTCGTGGTCGGTCTAGACCTCACAAGGGACACCGTACATATAGTGCCGCCAGATCTTCAAGGCATGAACAATAGTTTCTAACTCAAGGTCATGGACATGATAGTTCTTCTCATGCACCTTCAGATGTCTATACACATAGGCAATCACCCTACTGTCTTGCATCAACATAACGCAGAGGCTAACACGCGATGCATCATAATACACAGTGTAAGACCCTGAACCCGTAGGCAACACCAACACTGGGGTTATAGTCAAAGTAGTCTTGAGCTTTTAAAAGCTCTCCTCACACTCCTCGGCCCACCTGAATGGAGCACCCTTCTGGGTCAATCGGGTCATGTGTATCGCAATAGATGAGAAACCCCTCTGCAAATCGACGGTAATACCCTGTTAAACCAAGAAAACTCTAGATCTCGATAGCTAAAGATGACCTGGGCCAACTCTGCTCTGCTTCAAACTTCTTCGTATCTACCTTGATCCCCTCACTCAACACTACATGCCCCAAAAATACCACCGAATCAAGCTAGAATTCACACTTCAAAAATTTTGCATATAACTTATTTTCTCTCAAGGTCTGAAGCACGGTCCTCAAGTGCTGCTCATGATCCTCCCGGCTCTGGGAGTACACCAAGATATCATCAATAAAAATAATGACGAATGAGTCAAGATAGGGCTAGAATACATTGTTCATCAAGTGCATGAATGTTGCTGGGGCGTTGGTCAGCCCAAATAACATCACAAGGAACTTGTAATGACCATACCAAGTCCTGAAGGCAGTCTTCGGAATATCCAGCTCCCGAATCTTCAACTGATGACAGCCTGACCGCAAATCAATCATTGAGAACACTATGGCACCTTGTAACTGATCAAATAGGTCATCAATACGTGGCAATGGATACCTGTTATTCACTGTAACCTTTTTCAACTATCGATAATCAATACACATATGCATAGTACCATCCTTCTTCTTTACAAATAAGACTGAAGCACCCCAAAGTGACATACTGGGCCGAATAAAGCCCTTATCAACCAACTCTTGCAACTGCTCCTTTAACTCCTTCAATTCTACTAGGGCCATATGATATGGTGGAATAGAAATGGGCTGAGTGCCCGGAAGCAAATCAATACCAAAATCGATATCCCTGTCGGGAGGCATGCCCAAAAGATTCGCCAGAAATACATCTGGATAATCATTCATTACCAGAACAGACTCAACGGTAGGAGTATCAATACTGATATCTCTCACGACAGCTAAATAAGCATTACACCCCTTCTCAACCATCCGCTGAGCCTTTAGAAATGAGATAACCCTACTATGAACGTAATCTAATGCATCCCTCCACTTTAACCGTGGTAAACCTAGCATAGCTAGCATCACCATCTTGGCTTGGCAATCAAGAATAGCATGATAGGGCAACAACCGGTCCATACCCAAAATAAAATCAAAATCTACCATACTAAGCAATAATAGATCGGCTCTGGTTTCGAAACCACCAAGAACAACTAAACACTATCGATACACACAGTCAACAACGATGGAATCTCTCACTGGCATGGACACATAGATAGGAGAACTCAAAGAATCATAGGGTTTACCCAAATATGGAGAAAAGTAAGATGATACATAGGAATAAGTTGAGCCTGAATCAAATAAGGCTAATGCATCTCTATGGAAAATTGGAACAATACATGTGATAACTGAGTCAGATGCAACCGCCTCCATCCTAGCAGGAAGAGCATAATATCTGGCATGGCCTCCCCCTCTAGGGCAACCTTTACCTGCTCAACCTCCACCTCTAGCTGGCTGTGCAGGTGGATTGGCAACTGGTGCAGTAACCACAGCCTGAGAAGTATGAGGGCCCTGCGGAATACGTGGGGCCTGAATAGTCTGTGGAGGTGCATCCCTCTAGAGTCTGGGGAAGTCCCTCACCATATGACGAGTGTCACCACACTCAGAACAAGCTCATGGAGGACGTGGCTGCTAGAACTGGATCACACCTAGTCGGCTATACTGACCGCTGAAATCACCCCGTGCAGGAGGTGCACTAGACAATGGCAGTGTATAAGGGGGAACCTGAGGCCTGGGAGTAGCTGGAATACCGCCAGAAGCTGGAAGTTCTGAATGAACAGGATGGATCATATATTCTCTACCATGACAGGCTACAATTGGGACACGGACATCACTATATGTGCCATAATCGCGAGGCCTCTTGGCCTCCCTCTTCTTTCACTTCTGAGCCCACATACCCTCCAATCTCTTAGAGATCTCCACTACATGCTGGTATGGGATGTCTATCTCCAACTCTCTAGCTATGCTGAATCTAATACTATGGTTGAGCCCCTCGATAAATCGACATACTCGCTTTTTGACTGTGGATACTAAAGTTGGTGCATGTCGGGACAACTCGCTGAACCTGACAACATACTCTAATACAGTCATAGCACCCTTGCGTAACTTCTCAAACTCTATGCGCCATGCATCACGAAGGCTCTGTGGAACAAACTCCCTCATGAACATATTTGAGAACTGAGCCCAGGTGAGTGAAGCTACCTCAGCTGGACTACCCAATTTATACGCTCGCCACCACTGATAAGCCGCTCCCTTAAGCAGGAACATAGTGAAAGCAACCCCACTAGACTCCACAATACCCATAGTACAGAGGAAATAATGGCACTCCTCAAGAAAACCCTGGGCATCCTCTGAAGCCAAACCGCTGAAAGTAGGAGGGTAGTACTTCTTGTACCTCTCGAGCCTGAGCTGCTTCACCTCAAAATTTGTTGCCCTAACCTCGGGCTGAACTAGGAAGATCGACTGCACTAGTATGCCCTCTGAGACCTGGTCAACCTGGACCCGCTACTCTGGGGTACGCGGGATGGAAGTCTATGCTCCTCCCCCGGCTTAAGATGTGGCAGGAGCAAGTGGAATCAACCCTGCCTGAGCTAGAGTGCTAAACATGGTCAAAATCTGGGCAAGGGTCTCCTAAAGTGCAAGGATGGTAACAGGCACATCAGATGCTTTACCTCCAACTGGAGCTACTGGTGGCTTCTCTATAGCATCTCGGGTCGGTATTCTGGCTACACCACATGCCCATCCTCGACCTCTGCACTGGCCTCAGCCTCTTGCAACTCTAAAAGGGGGTGCGGGTGTCTGATCATCCGATTCAGTTGTGCGTGTACTCGCCATATGTGAAAGAATAAAAAGACAGAGAATAAGAATTTCAAAGTTAACACTTTCGCACGATAATAAATCAAAGAAGTGAAGCTTTTCCTAGTTGTTCCATGTCCTCCCAAAGATAAGTATAAATGTCTTTGTACCGATCCATGAGACTCTACTAAACCTGCTTGTGACTCATAACACCTATGAACCTAGAGTTCTGATACGAACTTGTCATGACCCCAGTTTTCCTCCGTGGGATGTCGTGATGGCACATCTCTAAGACTAGGTAAGCCTAACATTCATGCAGAAAGAACTGAAATTATAATTAATGCCTAAAAACTCAACAACAAATATAAATAAAATCTCCACCACTCAGCATATATATAATTGCCCAAAACCCAAAGAAATACAAGTCACAAGCTCTATGAAGTGATACTGAATATCTCTATACATCAGAGTCTAATAAAGGATAAGGAAATAAAATAATCTAGGTAGAGGGGGACTCTGAGGCCTGCGGACGCTGGCAGGTATACCTTGAAGTCTTTGCAGCTGAGCTCTCACTAATACCTAGGCTGGCAGGAGGTACATGGATCTGCACAAAAGATGTGTAGAAGCGTAGCATGAGTATACCACAACGGTACCCAGTAAGTGCCTAGCCTAAACTCAGTAGAGTAGTGACAAGATCAGGTCAAGGACTTACTAGATTAATAAGAAACAATACAAGAGTATGGCAGTGTAGTAATGATAGAAATGAAATTAAAACAACAAATAATATATCAAGGTTAGTTACACGGAACTAAAGCAAATAATGCAACAAGGTGAAAACAAGGAATGCTATGTTAAGGAAACAGAACAACCAAAGACAAGTGCATCAATAGAGAAGTACCAACAAGAGTCACTACCTAGATACCACCTCGCAGTCTCAAATCGCAAGAATAATTCACAATCTTTCTTTATATCACCACGGGAGCCTTGCATTTAGTTTTGAAAATTATTTTTCCCGAAATAGCATCCCACGCTTTAGCCCACTTTATCACACCGCATGACTTCCAGTAGTTCCCCTACTAGCCACACGTATCAAGCCCACCTTATCTTACCGTATGTGTTTCAACCCCAAAACCTTATACCACTGCATGCATATCAACATAACAACGTATCATAAATTTCACCTTAAGTGCCCAATATAACAACTTGCCAAACAATTCAACAATATTAGTATTTTCACAATAAAGAGCCCATGGCCCAACCACAATGTGCATAAGAGTCTCAACAATAACAATCGGAAGTGAATAATTCAGCAGAATAGTATTTCACAACATAACACTTTGCCTCAATGGGAATCACGGCCTTTAGAACTCAATTGCAATTTCAACAACAAGATATTCCAAGAATGACAACTTCAATTAAAGAGTTCAATAGTTAAATAATGAATACGGAATAAAGGAAACAAGAACTTCAACTAAACACGTAGACCAATTAGCAAGTAAGAGATAAGACAAGTAGAGCATGTGAAAGTATACTAATGATGATGACGATAACATGTTAAGATAACTCAATTAAGGCATGAAAGGAATCTATGTAGCTAAAACCGGTAAATTTCCACATTTAGCCCGTGCACACACTTGTCACCTTACGTACAATGCTTTCACACAACACAGTTATCACAAACAATACCAATCCTAAGGGTAAATTCCCACACACAAGGTTAGGCAAGTCACTTACCTCGAAACACGCTAACTCAATCCACTAGTAGGTCTTTTCCTCGATTATCCAACTCCGAACGGCTAGAATCTATCCAAAACAATTTCATACTATAAATATAAACTATAGAAAATTATTTCAAATTATAAAATTATGATCTTTGCAAAGAAATAAAAAGTCAAATCAAAAAGTCAACCTGGGCCCGCATCTCAAAATCGGACCAAAACTATAGAATTCGAACGCACATTTGATAACGAGTCCAACCATATAAAAATTACTCAAATCTGACCTCAAATCAGTTTTCAGATCCCCAAATTTTAGCCTAATGTTTCACCAATTGTTCCCTAAATTTATAACTCAGAACAATAATTATATGATGAAATTAACAATAGATTTATGCAATTTAACCAAACCCGAGTTAGGATTTCTTACCCCAAAGTTTTCCTTGAAAATCTCCCAAACAATCGCCACAAACCGAGCTCTCTAGGTCCAAAAATAGATTATGAATCAAACCCTCGAAATTCCCTATTTTTTGCCCAGTGAATTCGCTTCTACGACCAGGAGGTCTACTTCTGCCGACCGCTCCTATGGAAAGCGAAGCACACCTGCACATAACACTCAACCCAGACCCCTCTGCTTCTGCGGAAAAAATGCTCGCACCTTCGCACACGCACCTGCGGAAGGAATGTCGCACCTGCGACCATTGGCCGCTGATGCGCTCCTTTCCATCGTAGAAGCGAAGTCGCTTCTGTGGAGACTTTCCCGCTTCTGCGATCCGATCATCCCCCACTCAATTCTTCACTTACGCTCCTAATTCCGCATTTGCGGTGTCCCACCTACGGCTATACCCATCACGGGTGCGATCACACCAGAAGCAACAATGCTTCAGAAATNCACCTTAAGTGCCCAATATAACAACTTGCCAAACAATTCAACAATATTAGTATTTTCACAATAAAGAGCCCATGGCCCAACCACAATGTGCATAAGAGTCTCAACAATAACAATCGGAAGTGAATAATTCAGCAGAATAGTATTTCACAACATAACACTTTGCCTCAATGGGAATCACGGCCTTTAGAACTCAATTGCAATTTCAACAACAAGATATTCCAAGAATGACAACTTCAATTAAAGAGTTCAATAGTTAAATAATGAATACGGAATAAAGGAAACAAGAACTTCAACTAAACACGTAGACCAATTAGCAAGTAAGAGATAAGACAAGTAGAGCATGTGAAAGTATACTAATGATGATGACGATAACATGTTAAGATAACTCAATTAAGGCATGAAAGGAATCTATGTAGCTAAAACCGGTAAATTTCCACATTTAGCCCGTGCACACACTTGTCACCTTACGTACAATGCTTTCACACAACACAGTTATCACAAACAATACCAATCCTAAGGGTAAATTCCCACACACAAGGTTAGGCAAGTCACTTACCTCGAAACACGCTAACTCAATCCACTAGTAGGTCTTTTCCTCGATTATCCAACTCCGAACGGCTAGAATCTATCCAAAACAATTTCATACTATAAATATAAACTATAGAAAATTATTTCAAATTATAAAATTATGATCTTTGCAAAGAAATAAAAAGTCAAATCAAAAAGTCAACCTGGGCCCGCATCTCAAAATCGGACCAAAACTATAGAATTCGAACGCACATTTGATAACGAGTCCAACCATATAAAAATTACTCAAATCTGACCTCAAATCAGTTTTCAGATCCCCAAATTTTAGCCTAATGTTTCACCAATTGTTCCCTAAATTTATAACTCAGAACAATAATTATATGATGAAATTAACAATAGATTTATGCAATTTAACCAAACCCGAGTTAGGATTTCTTACCCCAAAGTTTTCCTTGAAAATCTCCCAAACAATCGACACAAACCGAGCTCTCTAGGTCCAAAAATAGATTATGAATCAAACCCTCGAAATTCCCTATTTTTGCCCAGTGAATTTGCTTCTACGACCAGGAGGTCTACTTCTGCCGACCGCTCCTATGGAAAGCGAAGCACACCTGCACATAACACTCAACCCAGACCCCTCTGCTTCTGCGGAAAAAATGCTCGCACCTTCGCACACGCACCTGCGGAAGGAATGTCGCACCTGCGACCATTGGCCGCTGATGCGCTCCTTTCCATCGTAGAAGCGAAGTCGCTTCTGTGGAGACTTTCCCGCTTCTGCGATCCGATCATCCCCCACTCAATTCTTCACTTACGCTCCTAATTCCGCATTTGCGGTGTCCCACCTACGGCTATACCCATCACGGGTGCGATCACACCAGAAGCAACAATGCTTCAGAAATGCTTAACGTCCAAAAATGTTCCGGATTCGAATATACCAAAAAGTTTCAAAATATATAACGGACCTACTCGAGGCCAAAAATCTTATAAAACAATATCGATACTATGAATCGCAACCCAATTCAAGCCTATGAAACTATGAACTTTTGAATTTCGAAACCAACATCTATTCATACCAAAACAACTCCGATTGACTTTAAATTTTGCACACAAGTCATAAAATGACATGATATACCTATTCCAACTTTCGAAATCGGGATCCGACCACGATAGCAATAAATTCAACTCCCAGTTAAACTTTCTAATCTTCCAAACCTTAAATTTCTCAAATTTTGCCAATTCACGCCGAAACGACCTACGGCCCTCAAAATCAACATCCCGGCATGCTCCTGAGTCCAAATCACCCTTCGGAGCTATTGGAACCGTTAGAACTCCATTCCGGAGTCATCTACACAAAAGTCAACCTAGGGACTATATGTCCCATTTCACTCCGAAACTTTTCCGAAACCAAAACCAAACACCTTGGCAAGTCCCGCAACCACAATATAACATAGAGGAGGTAATAAATAAGGTAACGGGGCTAAAATACTCAAAACTACAGGCCGGGTCGTTACAAATATAGTTTAACCTATTATAATATTATAATTATTATTTATGTGAGATAATTAAAGAATATGNTTAACCAAACCCGAGTTAGGATTTCTTACCCCAAAGTTTTCCTTGAAAATCTCCCAAACAATCGCCACAAACCGAGCTCTCTAGGTCCAAAAATAGATTATGAATCAAACCCTCGAAATTCCCTATTTTTTGCCCAGTGAATTCGCTTCTACGACCAGGAGGTCTACTTCTGCCGACCGCTCCTATGGAAAGCGAAGCACACCTGCACATAACACTCAACCCAGACCCCTCTGCTTCTGCGGAAAAAATGCTCGCACCTTCGCACACGCACCTGCGGAAGGAATGTCGCACCTGCGACCATTGGCCGCTGATGCGCTCCTTTCCATCGTAGAAGCGAAGTCGCTTCTGTGGAGACTTTCCCGCTTCTGCGATCCGATCATCCCCCACTCAATTCTTCACTTACGCTCCTAATTCCGCATTTGCGGTGTCCCACCTACGGCTATACCCATCACGGGTGCGATCACACCAGAAGCAACAATGCTTCAGAAATGCTTAACGTCCAAAAATGTTCCGGATTCGAATATACCAAAAAGTTTCAAAATATATAACGGACCTACTCGAGGCCAAAAATCTTATAAAACAATATCGATACTATGAATCGCAACCCAATTCAAGCCTATGANTTCACACAACACAGTTATCACAAACAATACCAATCCTAAGGGTAAATTCCCACACACAAGGTTAGGCAAGTCACTTACCTCGAAACACGCTAACTCAATCCACTAGTAGGTCTTTTCCTCGATTATCCAACTCCGAACGGCTAGAATCTATCCAAAACAATTTCATACTATAAATATAAACTATAGAAAATTATTTCAAATTATAAAATTATGATCTTTGCAAAGAAATAAAAAGTCAAATCAAAAAGTCAACCTGGGCCCGCATCTCAAAATCGGACCAAAACTATAGAATTCGAACGCACATTTGATAACGAGTCCAACCATATAAAAATTACTCAAATCTGACCTCAAATCAGTTTTCAGATCCCCAAATTTTAGCCTAATGTTTCACCAATTGTTCCCTAAATTTATAACTCAGAACAATAATTATATGATGAAATTAACAATAGATTTATGCAATTTAACCAAACCCGAGTTAGGATTTCTTACCCCAAAGTTTTCCTTGAAAATCTCCCAAACAATCGCCACAAACCGAGCTCTCTAGGTCCAAAAATAGATTATGAATCAAACCCTCGAAATTCCCTATTTTTTGCCCAGTGAATTCGCTTCTACGACCAGGAGGTCTACTTCTGCCGACCGCTCCTATGGAAAGCGAAGCACACCTGCACATAACACTCAACCCAGACCCCTCTGCTTCTGCGGAAAAAATGCTCGCACCTTCGCACACGCACCTGCGGAAGGAATGTCGCACCTGCGACCATTGGCCGCTGATGCGCTCCTTTCCATCGTAGAAGCGAAGTCGCTTCTGTGGAGACTTTCCCGCTTCTGCGATCCGATCATCCCCCACTCAATTCTTCACTTACGCTCCTAATTCCGCATTTGCGGTGTCCCACCTACGGCTATACCCATCACGGGTGCGATCACACCAGAAGCAACAATGCTTCAGAAATGCTTAACGTCCAAAAATGTTCCGGATTCGAATATACCAAAAAGTTTCAAAATATATAACGGACCTACTCGAGGCCAAAAATCTTATAAAACAATATCGATACTATGAATCGCAACCCAATTCAAGCCTATGAAACTATGAACTTTTGAATTTCGAAACCAACATCTATTCATACCAAAACAACTCCGATTGACTTCAAATTTTGCACACAAGTCATAAAATGACATGACATACCTATTCCAACTTTCGAAATCGGGATCCGACCACGATAGCAATAAAGTCAACTCCCAGTTAAACTTTCTAATCTTCCAAACCTTAAATTTCTCAAATTTTGCCAATTCACGCCGAAACGACCTACGGCCCTCAAAATCAACATCCCGGCATGCTCCTGAGTCCAAATCACCCTTCGGAGATATTGGAACCGTTAGAACTCCATTCCAGAGTCATCTACACAAAAGTCAACCTAGGTACTATATGTCCCATTTCACTCCGAAACTTTTCCGAAACCAAAACCAAACACCTTGGCAAGTCCCGCAACCACAATATAACATAGAGGAGGTAATAAATAAGGTAACGGGGCTAAAATACTCAAAACTACAGGCCGGGTCATTACAAATATAGTTTAACCTATTATAATATTATAATTATTATTTATGTGAGATAATTAAAGAATATGTATTATAAAAATTTACTTATAATTATCTTATAAGCTACCTGAGAAAATTTGGCAAAAACACCTCCTCAACACTTAAATTGTTCAAGTGACCCCCCATTTTCTTTCTCAATTTCTTTTGGGTTGCAAAATGGTTAAATGAGTGGGTTAGGATGGATGGTTCCTTTTTAACATTTTAAAAACTTATGGGTCACATATAAAGTTCGAAAAACATTATCTCTCTCTCATTGGTGTTGCACAATTTCTCTCTCATCTCTCTATCAAGGTGGTTTCCGGTAGGAAGGGACAAGAATCAAGCTTGGATTTTGGGTGTAATCGTCTCTATAGACCCATCAAGCATTGTATTAAAGCTTAGAATGCGTCAATTTTGGTAAATCCTGAATTCTTCTTTTTTCGTTTCTTATATTTTTTATTTCAGATTTTGTAGAGTGATTTATTCATGTGCATGTTCAAGATCGATTGTGTTGTGTATAACCATATCTTATATGGCGTAGTTGGTTATATTTGCTTCTTGGACTACCTATGTGCTATGTATTTTAGAATTCCGTCTTAACTAGAGACCTAATATTTATTGATAAACCTGTGGTCGATTATTTTCTGGTCATAGATGTTTGCTAGAATTGGGGCTTATTTTTCTTATTCTCATTTTAAGTTTAAAATTATTAAATATGACATTGAATATTTGCATGTAGGTAACATGGGGAGGAAATCAATTGCTAAGAAGCATATTCCTTTGACAAAGCCTTCAAATAGGAAAGGAAATGCAAAACAAGAAGCATCGCCAAGTAAAGCAATTATTGAGCCTTCAAAAACTGCTACTAGAAAATGAAATGTAGATACTTCTAAAGCTTTCCCTAGTAAATGAAATGCTTAGATTTCTACGCGTGATAGGAGGAAAAAGAACAAAGAGCCATCAAATTCTATCGGTAAAAAACGAACAAGATCAAGGTCTAGATTGGTCGACGAGGACATACCTATTAGCATTAGAAGGTGTTGATGAGAAGGAAGAAGAAGACTTGGACATAAATGTAGCACAAACTCAAATAGAAGAACATGTTTCTGAAAAATTGTCGAAGAAGAAAGGACAGTGATGTAGTNTACTTATAATTATCTTATAAGCTACCTGAGAAAATTTGGCAAAAACACCTCCTCAACACTTAAATTGTTCAAGTGACCCCCCATTTTCTTTCTCAATTTCTTTTGGGTTGCAAAATGGTTAAATGAGTGGGTTAGGATGGATGGTTCATTTTTAACATTTTAAAAACTTATGGGTCACATATAAAGTTCGAAAAACATTATCTCTCTCTCATTGGTGTTGCACAATTTCTCTCTCATCTCTCTATCAAGGTGGTTTCCGGTAGGAAGGGACAAGAATCAAGCTTGGATTTTGGGTGTAATCGTCTCTATAGACCCATCAAGCATTGTATTAAAGCTTAGAATGCGTCAATTTTGGTAAATCCTGAATTCTTCTTTTTTCGTTTCTTATATTTTTTATTTCAGATTTTGTAGAGTGATTTATTCATGTGCATGTTCAAGATCGATTGTGTTGTGTATAACCATATCTTATATGGCGTAGTTGGTTATATTTGCTTCTTGGACTACCTATGTGCTATGTATTTTAGAATTCTGTCTTAACTAGAGACCTAATATTTATTGATAAACCTGTGGTCGATTATTTTCTGGTCATAGATGTTTGCTAGAATTGGGGCTTATTTTTCTTATTCTCATTTTAAGTTTAAAATTATTAAATATGACATTGAATATTTGCATGTAGGTAACATGGGGAGGAAATCAATTGCTAAGAAGCATATTCCTTTGACAAAGCCTTCAAATAGGAAAGGAAATGCAAAACAAGAAGCATCGCCAAGTAAAGCAATTATTGAGCCTTCAAAAACTGCTACTAGAAAATGAAATGTAGATACTTCTAAAGCTTTCCCTAGTAAATGAAATGCTTAGATTTCTACGCGTGATAGGAGGAAAAAGAACAAAGAGCCATCAAATTCTATCGGTAAAAAACGAACAAGATCAAGGTCTAGATTGGTCGACGAGGACATACCTATTAGCATTAGAAGGTGTTGATGAGAAGGAAGAAGAAGACTTGGACATAAATGTAGCACAAACTCAAATAGAAGAACATGTTTCTGAAAAATTGTCGAAGAAGAAAGGACAGTGATGTAGTAGAAGAAGAAGAAGAAGAAGAAGAAGAAGAAGAAAACGAAAAGGAAGAAGATGTAGCAGAAGAAGGAAATGTAGCAGAAGAAGAAGAAGCAGCAGAATAAGAAGATGATGATGATGATGAAGATGATGGATAACTTGAAGATGGTGAAGATGGACTGAAAACCGAAACACATGCAGCAGTTGAAGGTGACCAGGATGCCCTATCAATTCCTGTGTTTGTAAGGGCGATCGGTGCATCCAAATACAAATTTAGGACTTTTCTAAGAAAGCATAGATGTTTCCTAGCCAAGATAAATGTGAGGTCTAGGATCAATATATTCCATGAGTTCAAGGATAAACCTATAACAATCGAATTAATGGAAAAATAGTAGTTGTTTTGGACAGTTTGAAAACGTTTCAGAGCATTAGACACAATTCAATGGATTGCTTGTCCATTCCCTACTGATTCGCCAAATTTATTGCGCGAAGAAGCGCGAGATATGGTTTTTAGCAGGAAAGAAGCTATAAAGAAAGTGATGGATAATGGCCAAGCCTTCTGCGACAAAGTTTGCCAGTCTAGGAGGAAAAGGTGGAAGCAGAGCTACTTTTGAAACAGTTGAAGTCCAAGAGGTTTGACACAATTGATAGGTTTAAGATAGCATTGGTGTGGTTTGTCTATTCAGTCTTGCTTGCAAGGGATAACATAGTGTGCATTGATAAGAAGTGGATTCGTATGGCTAACAACCTAGAATTTTTATGAAATATCCATAGGGCAAGGAGTGTTTTGAGATTATGATTGAGTACTTGAAGAAGGACATATTGTCAATGTACAAATCATATGTGAGCAAGAGGAAAGAAAATAGTATCTCTGGTAAAAATTCCAAATCGGCTAGTTATGCCCTGTACGGCTTCCCATGGGCATTCATGGTAAGTATTAAAAAAACTTTCTCAAAATTTCTTTTTAGTTGAGTGCTATTATTTTATTTACTTCACACAGAAATTAATACTTTTTGGTTCATGAAAAAATATAGGCATGGGCGTATGAAGCAATTCCGCTATTAGGTCATAGCGCCGAGAAATCAAATGTCGTACCGATGTCACTGCCAAGGATGTTGAGATGGCACAGCAAAAAAGTGACATCTGACCCTGATTGGAATCCCTTTAAGCAAATAGTTGATGAACTTGGTGTGGTAAGGTAGGGAGTGCAATAACACTT
>AWOL01S0165749.1:0-15536 GCA_000715115.1 Nicotiana otophora | reverse complement strand
TACCAAGAATGTCAAGATCCTTCCATATTTGCACTGCGTGAAAGAACTGTGCCATATATTTGATCAAGATTGAGTTCACACATGTTCCTAGAATCCAGAATGTGTTTGTCGATGCTCTTGCAACCTTGTCATCTATGATCTAGCATCCAGACAAGAATTACATCGACTCCATCGAGATAGAGGCTCGGGATCACCATGTGTATTGTTTCTATGTAGAAAATTAACCAAATGGTAATACGTTGAATTACGACAACAAATGTTTCCTTGAAGCAAGGGGATACCTAGAGAACATCAGCAGTGGTCAGAAGCGATCATTAAGAAGGCTAGTAAATCACATTTTCCTAAACGAGGAAGTTTTGTACAGGAGGTCCCAAATTTGGATTTGTTAAGGTATGTCGACGATGTTGAAGTAACATTACTGAGAGAAATACACGCAGGAACCTACAAACCTCATATGAATGGTTTCACTTTCGCAAACAATACTTTAAGAGTTAGATACTTTTGGATGACCATGAAAAGCGATAGTATCCATTACGTGCAGAAGTGTCACCAGTACCAGATTCATGGTGATTTCAGTCGGGTTCCCCCAAATAAGCTGAATGTAATGGGTTCTCCTTGGCCGTTCGCACCCGCCGCATCAAACATACATCATTTCATCCTAGTAGCTCTTGACTACTTCACCGAATGGGTCGAATCTTCTACATACAAAGCCTTTATAAATAAAGTGATGGCGGATTTCATCCATAACAACATAGTCAGCCGATTCGAGATCCCCAAGCCAATCATCACTGATAATGCAGCAAACCCCAATAGCAATCTCAAGAGGGAGATTTGCGAGAAGTTCAAAATCGTTGTAGTGACCCGACCGATCATTTTGAGTATTACATCCTCGTTCCCTCATTTACTACTCTATTTGTGCATTATACCTATATTATGACCTATCAGATTAGTTAGTTCGGGCCCGGAGCGATTTCGGAATGAATTGAGACACTTAGTCTCATAATGGAAAGCTTAAGTTGATAAAGTTGACTGGATGTTGATTTATATGTAAACAACCTCGGATTTGAATTCTGATGTTTCCAGTAGCTCCGTATGGTGATTTTGGACTTAGGAGCGTGTCCAGAAAATTATTTGGAGGTCCGAAGTGGAATTAGGCTTGAAATGGCGAAAGTTGAATTTTTTGGAAGTTTTACTGGGGGGGTTGACTTTTTTATATCAGGGTCAGAATCTGATTCTGGAAGTTCAATATCTTCATTATCTCATTTATCACTTGTGTGCAAAATTTGAAGTCATTCCGAATTGATTTAATGTGTTCCGGCACAAGATATAGAACTTGAAAGTTCAAAATTCATAAGTTTTGATTTGAGGTGCGACTCATCATTTTGATGTTGTTGATGTGATTTGAGGCTCGAATAGGTCTGTATTATGTTATGGGACTTGTTGGTATGTCCGGACAGGGTCCCGAGGGGCTTGGGCGTGCTTCAGATTGATTTCAGATCATATTTCTTCATGTTGTTATTGTTGGTGCTACTAATCCTGGTGTGACTGGACCTGCGGCTGGTTTGCGCACGTGCGATGGTCACAGAAGAGACAATGCAATCAAAGAATCGGGATGAGATCTGGATGAGGAGGCCCACAGGAGAGGAGAAAAGGGCGCAAGTGCGGATGCGCAGGTACGTCGAGTGGAAACACCGGTACGAGAGTATTGGTAGATGCAGAGTTTAATACCACAGGTGCAGGGGTTGCAGGGCAAGGCTATTTTTCGCATAAGTGAAGTTTTTCCACAAAAAGCGAAGGTCACAGATGTGACATTTTAACCGCATATACAAAAATGCTGGTTAGAATGATAAATACAAGGGTCCGCGATTTTGTCTTTATTTTAACATTTCCAAGATTGAGGTGACTTTTGGAGCAATTTTCATCACAAGAATTAGGGTAAGTGTTCTACATTTGGTTTTGATCTTATTCCATGCATCTATCTTCATTTTTGGCTATTGGTTGATGCATTTTAAAGAAAGTTGGGGTTTTAGCCTAAAGTTTCATAATGTGAAATTTTGAGTTTTGAACATCGAATTAGAGTCGGATTTGAGTAAAACTAGTATGGTTGAATTCGTAATTGAATGGGGTGTCGGATTTTGTGAGTTTTGTCGTATTCCGAGATGTGATTTTTGTAGTGTAATTTCAGATTTTGTGAGAAAACATTAGAATTTTGATATGAAATTAATTCCTATAATTGTGTGGAATGAATCAAATTAATTGAGACTAGATTCGAGCCGTTCAGAAGTTGATACGCGTAGAATGGAATTTCTTGAGCATTGTTTAGCTTGCTCGACATTGAATTTGTCTTGTTCGAGGTAAGTAACTATTCTAATCTTGGAGTTGAGGGTATGAAACCTAAATATACATGTTATGTGTTTGGTTTTGAGGTGATGCAGATGCTAGGTGATGGGCGTGTGGGCGTGCACCGTGTGAGCTGTGACTCTGTTATTTCTGTGGTACTGTGTAGCTACCTGCATTTATCTGAAATCATGAAACATCTACGTACTAGATTTACCAAAATGTGATTCATACTATAAACTATGTTTAGGCTATATGCTCATCCTATTGGGACCCACCGAGATCATTTCTGTTGTAGAGTTATCCGCTTTTATTGCATTACATACTCAGTCATACACATTCATATGCATATCATATCTCAGTCTCTATTGTTATTTATTGATGCATCATATCATTATTTTCGGGCTAGTATCATGACACTGTAAGCCTGTGAGAGAGTGACAGGAGAGATTGATGATTGATTGAGGCCGAGTGCCTGATTATGAGTGATATTTATGGGATCGGACTGCACGTCGTAGTGGTTATACTGATTTATGATAGAGTTTGGATTGCAGGAGCCCCTCCGGAGTCTGCACATACCCCCAGTGAGCATGGTTGATATTATTGAGGGATAGATCTTTCCTAGACATGGATCTTGTCCGAAGCATTATATACCTGGAGATAGATCTTCTCCACGGGCTAGATTGGCCCTACTCGGTATTGAGTGACTGATGATCAGTTGATGTGTATATTCCTCGATGGATCTTCCTGGTTCGGATTGGCCATATACAGTACCGAGTGATTGAGCATGATGAGTGAAATTTGTGAGAAAGTGATATTGAGTACTCTGAGAGTGTGAGTACATGAGCNTTTGTGAGAAAGTGATATTGATTACTCTGAGAGTGTGAGTACACGAGTTCATCTCTGAGATACATTGCATTGATATGAACACATGACATACATATATATATTTTCCTCATGTTGTACGGTATCACGTCATTCATGACTTCTCACATATGTTGACATATAATCATAGTGATGCATTTGTTTCACACTGGCTATCTGGAAAGAAAATGAAACATCTTATTTATTATTGAAAGGATTTTTGTGAAAATTACTATTTTCGAACTTACTCATAATTTTGGCAACTTCGGTAAACGATTTGGGTTTTCACTGATATACTTGACAGGCAGAACTATTTTCAGAAATCATGATTAAGGTGAGCATTTTATCTTTGAGTTACTTCTTTTATTACTTGCGTTATGTTGTCATGAATTGTTGTTGGTTATTGGAGTTGGACTCTGACCTTGGTACAAGCCCGTCACTACTTTCAACCTAAGGTTAGGTTTGTTACTTATTGGGTACATGGGGTCGATTTTACTCATACTATTCTTCTGCACCTTGCGTGCAGATGTTGGCTGCTGATGTTGTTATGTTCGTTGGGAGCTAGATCTGAAAACGTACCTACGTTCCGATTGTATCTGCCTCCTGTTCATGGTAGCCTTAGATTAATAAAACTCTGTTTATGTAATTTTCAAACAGATGATGTATTTTCTTCATACCAAATTTGTAAACTCTATTCTTAGAAGCTCATGATTTGTACTACCAGTCTTTGGGGAAATGTATAAGATTCAGATATTTCTTTACTTAATTGATTTATTAATTGTTATTGGAATTGGTTAGTGGTTAATTGGCTTACCTAGCGGGTTGGGTTAGGTGCCATCACGACTAGTAAAATTTTGGGCCGTGACAATCGTCAACCCTAATTCCATAGCCTACTGGCCATAAATGAATGGAGCAATTGAGGGTCATTCAAGAAGCCAAGTTAGATGACGCACAATGGATACGGGTCAGGCAGGAGAAACTCATGTTCATCTATGAGAAGAAAATGGATGCAGTATGCCACGGTCAGCTATAAAATCGGATGAAAAACGCATTCAACGAAAAGGTAAAACTTCAAAAATTCACCCCGGGGCAGTTGGTTTTGAATAAAATATTCCCGTATCAAGAAGAAGTCAGAGGAAAGTTCGCACCGAATTGGCAAGGTCCTTATGTGGTCTATCGAGTATTTTCGGGAGGATCACTGATCCTAGCAAAAATGGATGACAGAGTTAGCAAAAAATCCCAATAACTCAGACGTAAACCAAAAACTTTATTTGAAGATAGTACAGTTATGGTTTGGTTGTAACAAAACTACTCCTGACCTNCAATCGAAGGATGGACCATCCAATTCCACCATACGTTCTGCCGATTGATGACCGCAATTTAGTTTTGCAGTCAAGAGTATCTTTTGGGCACAGTCCTTTATTTCTTCATTTTATTTGAAATGTTTTGACTTTCTATTTATGCAGCTTACAGGCACCTTAAATTTCAAGTTATATACTCCTATCGTGCAGCGATATTTTACATTCAAAAGTCAATTACTCCCATGGATGATGAGATACTCCCATCATGCAGAGATATTTTACATTTAAAGTAAACTAGTCCCATTGCATAGAGATACTCCAATCATATGGAGACTTAATTCTACGATAGCTACGGAAATATACACATCCCGGCTAATAATCAAGTCAAATACAAAGGCCCATCTCAAGCATCCCAAATAATGCTCCAGAGCTCAGAGACTTCAGATTCAAATGTCCTGTTGCCCGATCCCAAATAACAGCTATACGACAGCCATGCACCATCTTTCCTGCATTTATTTACATCAAATTTTAACATATATGCATTACGATATATGGGTATGTGTGTATTTTTCTTTTGCATGATCAAACATCGTGGTGTGGAACTTCTTCTAAGTAGCAAACCAAGGACAATCCTATGAAGGACAATAAACTCATAAGCAGTCCAATGATCCAATCTCCAACTCAAATTCGATCAGTAGAACTCCAAATCATCGAATCTTTCAAGTCTAATAATCAAGCTACAATCCGTAAAGTTGTTCCGGGTTCCAAGATCTTCTCGTCTCGGAGTATTGTCATAATACGATACTGGGCCAACTCTTGTAAGCATTGCCTTCTCCAAATCATCATTCCAGAACTACATGAGGTTGGATCCTCGGTAAGCCCGAGGTATGTAGGCGATTCAAAGCTAGAATTTGGCCTCAATTTGCCTAAATTCCCTTGAAATCTTCCATAATTTTTCCTTAATCCTACAACTCATAATCATCCTCAAATCCATGTGCCATTCCTGCAATACATGCCTAAAGTCGGGACAAAATTGGTCATGGTTCAATTTATTTGCTTGAAAACTCTTTCATTATCTCCGGTCAAAGAGGGGCAGCTATTGATGATCAATTTTGATCCTCCCTTTAAAAATTAAGTTATTTATACTTAATGATTTACAATGAATGTGGTGAAAATATTTTCTAATCAATAATACTTATTTGCGTGTAGATATAACATAAATAAGTGATTAATAGTGTTAAATTAATAATTCGGTATTAAATATTTATAAAATATATTACCTTACTATTTTAATATAATTAAAATAACCTCTATATTTTGATAAACAAGTTTTATAATTAATTTAACAAATTAACCTTTGATTTTTGATTAACTCTCTTATTAATTAACAAAAATCCAAAATTAGTTTCATAATTTAGAAAATAAAGTATTCTAATAAATAATTAGTTAATTACTTATTTCGACTTGTGTGAATACGTCCCACCCATGCGAACCAACCAAATCATTCCACGTCACCTTTTAATCCCCCTCACAAAATAAACACAAACGATTAGGGTCGTAGATCTAAATCATCGATGGTCCATATTTATTTCAACTTTTCCTTTTATTTTCAATCTCCCATCAGGTAATATCACAACCATTGGATCACACAGATCCAACAGTTCTGGGCATTAGTTTCGCTGTCATTTGTGCGGACCGCATACCCATTGTGAGGTCCATTTTGCGATCGCAGACCTGAGTTTGAAGGGTCCAATTTTCTATTTTTATATCCCGACCCCATTTTGATAAATAGCCGTTGGGGGTCGTTTTGAAGGCAAAAATCTGACATATTTAAGGAGAAGTGAGAGTGTTCTAGAGGGAGGAATAAGCTCAAGTGCTTTGTTCATCAAGATATTGTCCAAGCTTTGAAATCCAACAAGAAAATCTCACAAGATCTTCATTCAAGAGCTAAGATTCTAACCCAGACTTCAATTTCAAGTTAGGGGTAAAAGATGGGTGATTGAGACCTACTATACCTAAAGTCTTGATTGAAAATGTCTTGTTGTTGATAATCAATAAAGATGCTTAAAAATGAAATAAGTGAATTGAGGATATAGAGTGTGGCCAATGTGCTAAAAATAAAAGTTATACTTGTGGCTAATGATGCCAATAAAATAAGATGATGTGAGAAAGATTATGAAATGAGCTTTGATTCAACTGTTCCAAAATTATTTCAAAAATAGAATTGCCTAAAAGCTTATGTACTCAAGTCATGCCCATATGTGGTTGTTTTAACTAATTCTATGATTTGTGAGTATTTTCAATGTATTTTGCATTCTTACATATTCGTGAATGCAAATTGTGTATTGCTCTTTTTGGGGAAAAGTATTTTAAGAATAAATGGTGTGTTACTTGTTTATGATTTTAATTTGCGCATCGATTGCCAACCATTTTGCTCAATTCTTGGAAAGAAATCTATTGTGCTTAAATTCTTCATTTCTAATGAACTTAAAGTTGTGATTTTTGGAATATTATATATGTTGATATTTATGATGATGATACATGAGAGGGAAGAAATGCAAGTGTGGAATATCAAATACGGCCACCGTGCCTTGAATAAAGAATCTTGTGAATGGCCAAAAGAGCCAAGGGAATATTGTTGCTGTTATTGGTTGAAAATACTAGTGGAGATTCATAAAATGTTAAAGATGATGAAGTAAATACATTTGTACCTATGTTACCTTTGTGTGCAAAAAAACAAAATATTTGGGTGTGCTTGTGTAGGAGTGGATTGTGATTATTTCCCTTATTTGGGATTAGCTTGATAGGTTGATATTATTCCCCTTAATTGGGATGAAACTGATAATCATTGTGAATTGGAAAAGTCAACCCAAACGGCATATGTGGGAAGGCGGCCTAGCTGAACGGGTGGAGATTGGATGTCATATTGCGCACATGGTGGTACTACTCTTGATAACACTTTTCTTTCATATCACATGTCGAACCACTTTGTTCTTGGGGAGATGGCCTAGCTGATCGGGGATGATCGGACTCCGTGCTACAAACACGGTGGTGTATTGGTGCTAATGATCTCCCAACAAATAATATATTTTAATTTTGTATTTTAACAATTGTTATGTTTTAACTGGACATTTGGATATTATTGATTGTGACTTGTTGTTTCTATTATTTTTCTTTTCTTATATGGGCATTCTATTTTGAAAGAGGACAATTAGCTTTACATACTAGTACTATTCCATATGTACTAACGTCCCTTTTGCCGAAGGCGCTGCATCTTCAATGGATGCAGGTGGTTCATCAGCGGGCAACTTTGGTCCTCGTTAGCAGTTACTCGCTATGCAGCAAGTTTTGGTGAGACCTACTCTATTCTTGGCGTGATATCATTTGAAGTTTTACTTTGTGTTTTGAGGTATAGTCCGGGGCTTGTTGCCGGTATTTCCATATTACTCTTCTGCTGTACTTAGAGGCTCCGTAGACAGGTTGTGGGTTCTGTTTAATGTGGGGAATTGAACTAGAAATGTTGGTATTTGGCAAACATTATTTTCATTATATCTATAAACTTGTAATATTTTGGAAATTATGAACGAAACTGCTAATGGAATGAAATGGGAGTTGTTAATGAAATATTTCTAGTGTTGACTAATGGAGTGAATCTCCTCATTATTCATGAATGAGTATGGATTGAAGAAAATCTAATAGGCTTCCTCGACCGGGTTCACTCGGTTGAGCGCCCGTCGCGCTCCCCTAGTTCGGGGCATGAGACTTGACTAGTCCAAATTCTGGCACAAATTCATGCAAGATCTCATGACTCGACCTTGAATCATCCATTTTGCCTCCTGAGCCATGAATCCCACTGCTATATTTCCATTACCGTCACTCAAATCCGGCGCCTTATACCTAATGTGAAACCTCAAATAACTCTGTTGTGATCTTTCAATTCTATGGCATGCTTGATCATTTCTTCAGCGTCATCATTATTAGTCTTTTTCCAGAGGTCAAACGTAGTGACCTATGGACATTGGGATTTTGTTCTATGATTTTCCATCTTCAAACGCCACCCCCCGTGCCCAGGTAAATCATTTTTCCGCTTTCCCCTCTATTCTTCATTGATTTTTACACCCTCCTTATCTTCATCAACTCCATCGTCATCTTTCGCTAAAATTTCAAATCGGCTGGAATACTAGGCATTGAATGAAACTATGAATAATGGATTTATTTTCTTTCACCTAACACCACCAACAATCACCTCACACACAATCGCATAACTTAAAGTTTAGATTTTTTAACTGATTTCACTTTCTTTTTCTCTTCTCCAGTTCTGAATTCATCTACTGTTCGGAGCTTGAGTCTTTGGTTCCTAAACAGCTAAACAAAGGACTTTTTTTGGTTTGCTGCTCCGTAGAAGGTCAGTGTAAACTGACCCTCCCTTTCTTTGATTCTTTAAGTTGTAAGCATGCTTACCATATTATCTTTTTCTTAATATATTTGTTTATGATGTCTACTATTGTTTATGACTGATAATCATGCCTTGATATTGTATGTTATCCTCATTGTTTTAGCCAACTATATCCCTGATAATCTGCAACTATTTAGATGCTTGCCGATTATCCTGTGAACTTGATAAGTTTCACTAGATAAATGTTTCTTTAAACTAAACCATCTAGGCCTTACTGAACCTCTGTAGTTAATTAAAGGATTTTAATGATTCTCTACATATGTGTTGTCAAAGTTGTACCATTGTGTTTAAGTTATAATCTTAAGCCTTTCCAATATTCCGCTAAGAGTTTATGTTTGTTACACCAATCTTACATTGATCTTAGGGTTAGAAGTACTACCTGCGGATCTATATCATATGCTTGACTTGTTTGCTTTGATAATGTTGGAATCATGGTTGTTGTGTACACTTAAAGGTCTAATACAATCATGCCATTGTAGTTTAACTCACCAGCTTACTTGCTAGGTTGTCTGCTCTTCAAGTATGTAAACTAATCCTATAATTCCTTAAAACATCATTGTGTGTAGGTTTGAAAGTCATCTGTTAACCCTCATGTTTATGTGTTTAGCTACTCTTATGAATTTCAGAGGGTAAATGTTCCTGAAAGTGATTAACCGAAGTCATAATTAATTTTTATAGCTAGTTTAAAGTGTGCGGTGATTCTATATGTATTATGTCAGCTAGTTCCATGTATATTAGCCTTGTTCAAGCTATGTCATTAACTGTCCTTAAAATTTTGGTTAAGAGTTATATCTGTTTCATTTGTGCTATACTATCTCTTGGATTAACTATGTTGTTAATATGTCTAAACTGAACTTCATCACGATGCCTATGTTATCACACTTCGCCTGTCTTCCTGGATTGATTAATCTACTACTAGAACCATGTCTACTTAATACAAGTGAAACTTCCCTGTTCTTATGATTTGAACCTCTGTAATGAATTAATTAGCCTAGTACTAAGATCATCTGCTCGTATTCTATATTCTGTAATCCTATAGTCTTTTAGAGAACACCAGTGTGTACATGTTTGAGCATTTTCTTGCTAGCCTCTACACTTAGGTGTTCTGATTCATGAACCTCCTGTTTGCCTCTTCATCTAAGAGATACGCATGCTTGAGCTGTTATCACTTATGAACTAAAGGGAAACTCGCTATCATTTGTTTTCCATGTTTGAATGAACACTATACCATGATTGTTTGAATATCATGGCCCTTAATAATCTAATTTGAATCTCGATAGTGAACCTAATAGGGTAGTGTCACGACCCGGAATTCCCACCGTCGGGATCGTGATGGCGCCAAACACTAGGCAAGCCAGCGTTAGCGAATCATTAAACCAAATACTTATTTCCATTCAATATATAACAATAATTAGCTAAGATGAAATATAATAAGTGTGAAATAATATAAAAATTGTATTAATTACTACCACCCGGATATGGAGTCACAATTCACGAACATTTTAGAATTACTACAAGAAATAGTCTGAAACAAATACAATTGTCTGAATGAAAGAGACAGTAGAATAGAAAAGATAGACGGGGACTTTAAGATCTGTGAACGCCGATAGATCTACCTTGAGTCTCCGGATAGTTTTCCAATAGCAAAATCTCGATCAACCCGAGCTGGTACCAAAATCTGCAAAGAAAGTGCAAAGTGCAGTATTAGTACAACCGACCGCATGTACTGGTAAGTGTCGAGCCTAACCTCGACGAAGTAGTGATGAAGCTAAGGCAAGGCACCTACAAATCAACTTGTACAGTTTAACAATATATATACAAATAACAGTAATGAAGAATTAGACAGGAGATATCGGGAGGGGGAAACATGCTGGGGGAAATACGTGATAAAGAACTATAACAGAATGATAACTCGAACAACCAATATACTATGAATCAACATGAACACGAATATAGTAAAGGAAAAATGCACGGCATCACCCTTCGTACTTTTACTCTCAATCTCACCATAAAATCAATAGAAACGGCACGACATCACCCTTCATGCATTAACTCTCATATCATGGCATGGCATCACCCTTCGTGCATTAACACTCGCAATATGGCACGGCATCACCCTTTGTACTTTTACACTCATAATATGGCACGGCATCACCCTTCGTGCATTAACACTCTCTCTTACCATAATACAATGCATAAACAACAACAGGGAGATAGAATAACAAGTACAAGCCTTACTCCAACATTTGGTTCCACAATATCAATCTCAACTTTGAAATACATTCTCCATTATCACCAGAAAAATCCGTAAGCATGATAAGAACGATCAATATAACAACACTAGTATAAACATGTAGCAATTAGGCATAGGAAAGAGACAATTTAAGAAACTTTGGAAAATAGGTAAATTGGTGCGCATAAGTACTCGTCACCTCACATGTACGCCGCTCACATGAGTTTCACATAGCAAATAGTCTAAGGTTCCTAATTCCCTCAAACCAGGGTTAGACACAACACCTACCTTGCTTCGAAGGCCACTTAATTCTCAATCACAGCTTTTCCTCTAGAATTCACCTCCAAAAAACTCGTATCTATTAAAAAATGACTCAATAATATCAAATATTGCTAAAGGAATCAATTATATTGCATAAATTAAATTTTCCAAAGTTTCCTCCAAAAACTCAAAAAAACAACCTTGGGCCCGCTTGGTCAAAACCCGAGGTTCTGACCAAAATCCATTTACCCATTCACCCCTGAGCCCGAATATGTAATTGGTTTTGGAATCCGACCTTAAATTGAGGTCTTAATCCCCAAATTTCTGAAATCCCTAGTTTCTACCCTAACTCCTAATTCTACCATGCAAACTCTAGATTTTAGGTTGATAATTCATAAAATGTAATGGATAATTGACAGAAAATGGTTTAGAATCACTTACCAACACTTTGGGGAAGAAACTAAATCTTGAAAATCGCCTCTAGCCCATTTGTTTTGTGAAAAGTGGGAAAAATGGCTTAATCCCGTGTTGGATTCTGTTATAAGTGTTGCGTGATAGTGTGCATCACGTTCGTGAGGCCACTATCGCGTTCGTGAAGCGCATTGGCTGCCAAGCCTTCGCGTTCGTGAGACTGTGTTTGCGTTCGCATAGGCTACCCCCCTGACCTTCGCATTCGCGAGATATTGCTCGTGTTCGCGATGAAGGAAAGGTTGACTCCCCCCCCTCCCGAGTGCCTAATGCTACGCGTTCGCGATGGGCTTGTCGCGTTCGTGAAGAAGAGAATTCCAGCCTCATCAGTTTACTCTTCGCGTTTGCGAGGGGACCTTCGCAAACGCGAAGAAGGACATGCCAAAAAACCAGAATCTGTAGAAAACCAGATTTTCCAAAGTCCAAAACATCCTGCAGCTTATCCGAAACTCACCCGAGCCTTCGGGGCTCCAAACCAAACATGCACACAAGTATAAAAACATCATACTAACTTGCTCGCGCTATCAAGTCGCCACAATAACACCTAGAACTATGATGTTAGCACCAAATCAAATGTAATTTTCAAGCACATTTTAAAATTTCTAACTTCTCAACTGGACATCCAAACCACGTCAAATCAACTTCATTTCTCACCAAATTTCATAGACAAGTCTTAAATATTATATTGTATATATACCGGGCTCCAGAACCAAAATACGGACCCGGTATCAACAAGGCCAAACATCAACCAATTCTTAAAAATAATTAATTTTCAGACTTTTAATTTTCATCAAATATTCATAACTCGAGCTAGGGACCTTCGAATTCGATTCCGAGCATACGCCCATGTCCCATAATTCAATACGGACCCATCCCGACCGTCAAAACATAGATCCGGTCCCGTTTACCAAAAATGTTGACCAAAGTCAACTAAAATTAACTTTTAAGGCAAACATTCTTATTTTCATCAATTTTCAACATAAATGTTTTCCCGAAACACTCCCGGACTACGTGCGTAAATCGAGGAGGGTAAAAATGAGATTTTAAGGCTTAGGAGTGCAGATTCGAGTTCTAAAACCTAAGATGACCTTTTGGGTCATCACATTCTCCACATCTAAAATAATCGTTCGTCCTCGAACGGACATAGAAAAGTACCTGAGCTAGTGAAAAGATGGGGATATCTACTCTCCATATCAGACTCGGACTCCCAAGTAGTTGCCTCAACAGGCTGACCTCTCCGCTGCACTCGAAATGAAGGGTAACTCTTTGATCTCAACTGGCAAGCTTGTCGGGCTAGAAAATCCACCGGCTCCTCCTCGTAAGTCAAATCCTTGCCCAACTGGACAGAGCTGAAATCTAACACATGGGACGGATTGTCGTGATACTTTCGAAGTATGGACACATGGAATACTGGACGAACAATTGCTAAACTAGGTGGCAACGCAATCCTGTAAGCCACCCTTCCTACTCTCTCCAGAATCTCAAAAGGACCGATATACCTGGGGCTCAACTTGCCGTTCTTTCCGAAACACATTACACCCTTCATGGGTGATACCCGAAGTAACACTCTCTCCCCAACCATGAATGCAACATCACGAACTCTGCAGTCGGCATAACTCTTCTGCCTGGACTGAGCTATTCGAAGTCGATCCTGAAATCTTGACCTTATCCAAGGCATCCTGTACTAAATCTGTGCCCATCAACCGAGCCTCTCCCGGCTCGAACCACCCAACTGGCAACCGGCACCGCCTACCATATAATGCCTCATAGGGAGCCATCTGAATACTAAACTGGTAGCTAGTTTTGTAGGCGAACTCTACAAGGGGCAAGAACTGATCCCACAATCCTCCAAAGTCTATAAAACAAGCACGGAGCATATCCTCCAAGATCTGAATAGTGCGCTCGGACTGTCCGTCCGTCTGAGGATGAAATGTTGTGCTCAACTCAACCCGCATACCCAACTCACGCTGTACTGTCCTCCAGAAGTGCTAGGTAAACTGCGTACCTCAATCAGAAATGATAGACACGAGCACACCGTGAAAACGAACGATCTCACGAGTCTAAATCTCTGCCAACCGCTCCGAATAATAGGTAACTACGATAGGAATGAAGTACGCTGACTTGGTCAGCCTATCCACAATGACCCAAACTATGCCGAACTTCCTTTGAGTCCGTGGGAGTCCAACAACAAAATTCATAGTGATACACTCCCACTTCTACTCAGGAATCTCTATCTTCTGAAGAAAACCACAAGGTCTATGATGCTCACACTTTACCTGCTGACAATTTAGACACCGAGATAGATATGCAACTATGTCTTTCTTCATCCTCCTCTACCAATAATGCTGCCGCAAGTCCTGATACATTTTGGTGATGCCCATATGAATAGAATACCTGGAACTGTGGGCCTCCTCAAGAATCAACTCACGATGTCTATCCACATTAGGCACACAAATACGACCCTACATCCTCAAAACTCCATCATCTCCAATAGTGACCTGCTTCACCACCGTGCCGCACTGTGTCTCTAAGGACAGGTAAATGAGGATCGTCATCATGTTACCTTTGATACGCTCAAACAAAGAAGGCCGAGAAATTGTACAATCTAGAACATGGCTAGGCTCAAAAACATCCAACCTCACGAACTGGTTGGCCAGGGCCCGAACATCCAAAGAAATCGGTCTCTTACCAACTGGAATATAAACAAGGATACCCATACTAGTTGACTTTCTAGTCAAAGCATCAGCCACCATATTGGCCTTCTNGCCACCACATTGGCCATTCCCAAATGATAAAGAAAGGTGATATCATACTCCTTTAGTAACTCTAACCACCTCCAATTCCTTAAGTTTAGATCCTTTTGCTTGAATAGGTGTTGGAGACTCATGTGATACGTGAATACCTCACATGACATGCCGTAAAGATAGTGCCTCCAAATCTTCAGCGCGTGAACAATGGCTGCCAACTCTAGATCATGAACAAGGTAATTCTTCTCGTGAACCTTCGGCTTCCGCAAAGCATATACAATAACCTTGCCACCCTGCATCAATATCGCACCCAGACCAATACGAGATATGTCATAATATACATAATAAGATCCTGAACCTGTGGGTAATACCAATACCGGTGTTGAAGTCAAAGCTATCTTGAGCTTCTGGAAGTTCACCTCACACTCGTCTGACCGCCTGAACGAGGTACCCTTCTGGGTCAACCTGGTCAAAGGGGCTGCTATGGATGAAAACCCGTCCACAAATCGACGGTAGTAGCCCGCCAAACCCAGGAAACTATGGATCTCTGTAGTTGATCTAGGTCTAGGAAAATTCTAAATTGCCTCAATTTTCCTAGGATCCACTTGAATACCATATACCGATACAATGTGACCCAAGAAAGCAACTGAACTCAACCAAAATTCACATTTTGTGAACTTAGCAAATAACTGGTTGTCTCTCACAGTCTGAAGAACGATTCGGAGGTGCTGCTCGTGCTCCTATCGACTGTGGGAGTAGACCAAGATATCATCAATAAACACAATCACAAAGGAATCCAAGTAGGTCTTGAACACTCGGTTCATCAAATCCATGAATGCTGCTAGGGCATTTGTCAGCCCAAATGACAT